>VMBQ01003017.1:73750-114542 GCA_007657795.1 Dreissena rostriformis
TTAGGTCAAGCTAATTGTTTGTCATGATATCTCTTTAAACCTCACGCCATATGCAAGTAGTGTTGCCATGATCACAACATCTTAATGAATTATAATTCAATTTTTTGTCTCATAAACATTTACTTTTTAACAAACAACCTCTACAAAGTTATCATTCCTACTGCCTTTCGGCACCTCATGAACCTGAAAAACTCGTTACTTTATTTTTCCTCAGGCAAATATCTTCTTTGTACAATAAACAATTTCTTATCCACGTTAACAATCCTGCTACACTCACTTATGCCTAAAGAATGAAGTAAAGTTCAGGTGATCTACGTCCTTAGGTATTTTGCATATGTCATCAACTATATAAATAACAGAAACTTTGAAACCTACAAACACTTTTTGGAATTTTGGAAAAAGATTCATGATTGAATGAAGGAACTTTATTTAATCTTGTAGAACATGCGTAGATTTGATCTGCAGCATCTAAAAATGTATGAAATAGAACGGTAATATCTTTTGGAGAGATAAATGTTCCTACGTTATAAGCAAATGACCTGTGCAACAAATCCCGGGCTTTTTAGTCTGTTTAGTTAACACCGTAGTAACGTTTTCCAATATATAAAAATGCTCGCCCTTCCTACTTTAAGCGCCCAGTGGGACGAGGGATGAAAAGAGAAAGTCACTTGCTTGGGTACATTTCAACCCATGCGCATTGCACGTTTTTTTCGCACAAAAAAACAGTGGAGCGATACAGGGCCATCATGGCCCTCTTGTTTTTTAATTTAGTTTCATCCGATTAATGCTTTTAACACCATTAATGTGATAAATTGTATAGTTCACCCCTGGAGAATACGTATGTATTTAATTACTTAAGAATCTGGGATTGACAGATACTTAAGTATATCTTATTTGAGCAATATATTATTATGTATGCATAGTCTACATGTTTTCAGCCGAATGATTACTACAGCCGGTATTATAAAACTTATCTTGTACCGCAAGCCAAGGAAAACGCTTAAAAGCATGATAGATATTTTGTAGTGTTTCATACAGAAAACAAATCGTAAACAGCTCAAGCCTTAAAAGAAACACGCTTAAACTGATAATGTCATGATAGTTGGTCTTTGTTGATGCCCTGAAGGTATTACAACTTATAACATACTGATACAAACATTGCCTAGTACTGCTTGTTTAAAGCAATAGCTGACTTACGTAATATACATGTATTACGAAACATTTAACTGTGATGTTCTACAATTGGTTGGCAAAACATGCATTGCATTTATTTGCGAACACTTCTAAATAAGTATTACTGTATGAATACATGTATTAAAGGGATATACTGTGATTTTAAACTGCAACACGAAAGAAAGACTGAGAATTATGTATCGTTTATTTAATTATTTACTTAGCACATGTAGTATGTGTTGATTAACAATCAATAAAATTACATTTGGTTGCGAATGCCACTTTCAGACCACTTTAAACGTAAACCGTTTGTAAAGGACACCCGCTAAGCAGACTGTTTTCCTTAACAGAATACACACAAAACTCCTTGAAATTACTCCTTTACATGGAATATTCATTTCAATTTACACATGATTATTATTCTCTATTATCAATTTGCACATGATTATTATTCTCTATTAATGTTTAAATGAAACATAAAAAGTGAATAGCAAGCAAGAAATTAATTGACCAACCTAACAAAATAAATACATGCTGATTTGACTGTCCTTTTCCTACATTAGCTATGATCTGCAAAAAGTAAATGATACACATTGCATATTGTACAATCCTAAATAAATAAAACAGCAAAAGCTATACTAAGTCAATGATACAAGAATGTTTCTCAGTATAGTCGTTGGCATAGTTATTTCGACTTAACACGTCATTAACGCGTTGAAAGTGGTGGAACAAACGTATTATTTGTATAAGCTGTCCATATAATGGTTATCACCTTTGCAATTAACTAAATTAACAGTATCCGTATAATGGTTATCACCTTTGCAATAAACTAAATTAACAGAATCAGCTCCTGCCGTAAAATGCACGTCAGATTTACTTCAAAAAGCGTTTATCCATAACCAGTTTATATTCGGCTTCCTTTTTCACGTTAGTGTGTCATATGTCAATTCGTATCGACAACAAAAACTGTTATCGATTTTAATATTGCTTCAGTTATATGCTTATTGTTAATGTTCTTTTGTTTAAGTAGTGTATAAGAGCAATAATTTCTCTCCATGTTGAGTTTCCGGAGTTTCATTGTGTCCTTTATTATTATTAAACATTATCAGACGATGTGATGATACCAGCGTATCATTCGTTTTTTTTTGCAACACAGAAGGACTAGCATCGAAGTACGATGCAACGAGTGAAATTTCTAGAGACTATTCATTGTGCAATTTAATTGATCTGTTATCCACATCAAATGTAGTGAAGCCGTATATGGAAAAGTAAGCACCTAAATTACAATGTATCGTTTTTCAGACAGCGCCGCTTTGTGTGTTTATGATCCGTTTGAATTGTCTAAATGCCAAAAGCGTTTATGTTCTTAAAAGCGGATTGATATGATTTTGTGATGAAATTGTTCTATCGCTAAGATGCTTGAAATCGTGTTGTAGTGCGATGGTCAATCGCCTAGCAGCTTTCTAGAGTGTTGACCTGTGCTTTTGCATCGGATCTTGTCCCAAGTGGACTCTCGTATAGACCTTGCGTAGCTCTGCAAAAAAAAGCGTCATTGGCTGTTAAGGGTAGGCTCTATTAACAATAAGCTTATTAAAGGAAAACACATACGTCTTAATTGTAATAATACGGTTGGCGTGCGATGAGTCCTATTGCACAATGGTCCAAAACGTCAAAAAACTAAATCTATTACATTTCATAATACAAATTCGTAAAAGCATAGGTTAAACACGGATGTCTTACATATTGAGAAGCAGTTTATGAGAAATCTAAAAATGTGTACTTAAAATTTAAGTTTAATAACATAGGATGTGCGTTAGTTCCCTCATTGGCGCCTAGTAATTATGAGCACAAATAGCAGGTTTAATACAAGCAGACTTCAATACAATATCAGTAGAAATGTTATCCTTCAAATTGTATGCATTGTTAATTAATGACTGTATTAACGATTTGGAGTGCTGTTGTAGACTGTATTCAGTCCAGTTCAAGTACAAGTGAATAAAAACCGATTCGGTAAGTTCGCAGCGCCCGGTATGTTAGTTTACTCGGAGTTGACTTTCATTAAAACTTAAAGCACTTACGTATATGAAAAACTGTGTTAATTCATAGATAAATGACCATTGACATATAAACGTAGTTTATTTGATATAATCCAAATATTTAAAGGTTCATAACTTACCAGCAGATGATGCCACTTCGTTGTTCTGGGAATCTGGAACAGTTTCGTAATAGTGCACACTTTCAACGCTCAATTCACTCCCAGATTCAAACATGATTTCTAGAATGTGCTTGCCTTGAGTTAGAGGGTAACTGTCAGCCATAGGTTATAAAGGTGATACATTCATCATTTGAATCGTTTCATAGATGTCTTATGTTGATTGTCTGTTGTCTGGAAACTCTTCAAACATCGGAATGTTCGTTCTTTGGAAAGTGTCAACCGGATTATCAGTCAGTGCAGTGGCCAATTCCAAAGCATCTGTTTATCGATTATTCAAACATAACAAAATCTGCATTCTAATAAGTTGCAAACACAAAATAAAACATAAAACGTTTAATGCGTATGTCACTATTGATTCCACTAATACTATATCGTTTTTGAAATATATTAAAGCATCGCTTCTGACAGATTTTTCAATCAGAAACGTATTTGCAGTTCCAGGGTTTCGTTGTATACGATACTGTAATAAATATATCCGAATACAATGCTGTTCTCTTTTTTTCCAATCATCATAAGTCTTTGAAAACTGTAAATGCTTCAATAATCATTTATCGGGATTTTTTAATTATGAAGCAACTGTGAACACTGCCAAAATAAATCATGCTTCATTCATAATTTCATTCACATTAATTTTATGTACATATTTACAATATTTCATATAAAGTTTTAATTTTACTTTTTATTTAAGCTCGACTTCATCAAAGCCCATATGCTTATTGGTGGCCTTTCCTGGGAAGAACCAATACTTGGAGTCTTAAGAGAAGATCTATGTGAGGATCGACGCCGGGACCTCTTGATCGCTAGGCGGACATCATATCCACAACGCCATGAGAACCTTTGTTCATACCTTTTAATGACCGATTAGATGCATATATATGGCGTATTCTGAGAAAATTGGGCAAAATGCTTGTGCGTAAAGTGTCATCCCAGATTAGCCTGTGCAGTCCGCACAAGCTAATCCGGGACGACACTTTCCGCCTAAACTGGATTCTCGCTAAAAAGTGACATCATTTAAACGAACAATTCCATAAAAGCGGAAATTGTCGTCCCTGATTATCCTGTGCGGACTGCACAGGCTAATCTGGGATGACAATTTACGCACAAGCATTTTGCCCAGTTTTCTCAGAACACGCCACATATATGTCAAAAAGGTCAAAAAGGTAAATAATGTGCTGATAGCATAGGTTTCATTATAGTATTGGATACAACCTGAGAGATGATGGTATTTTCTGTAGACGCAAACCACCAGTGACGCTGCAATAAGGACTACTGCAACTGCCGATGCGCCGATGACGATAATGAACTTTTGATAAACTGTATCTGAAAAGTAAGTCAAATCGTGTGGTGTGATGTACCATATATATAAAAGTAGGACTAAGCGAACTGTTATTAAATAAAAGAAAAACTATTATAAAACATATGATACATTGTAAGTGTATTAGCAAATTGTACTGGCTATTGTAAAATGTCGATTTTTATCAAAATGCATGTCACGATAACAAATAATAAGTTGTCATACAACCAAAAGAGAGTCCACAATTCACTCTGAACAGAAATTGTATACATCAAAATACAATATAAATGTTCCATAAGATGTTATCTTTAAAAAATATCGTTATGCGCAGTTGTTAACTCCGTTGTTTCCCTATTTCCCTGCGGCTGGTATGTGGATGCAGTTTTCTTGAAGTTCTCATACATCAAAGTTATTGTTGTCTCCGTGATACCTGTTAACATATAAATGTTTTTATTCACCAGTTAAATACATTCTAGCCGTTTACCAAAAGTATATATTTTTATGAATAATAGAGAGTAAATAGTTTGGTCGTTTTATCTGGTATACGTAGTCTGTTCAATTTAAGAAAAGGTAAACAGGCTAACTATGTATTTATTATTATTATGATCGCGGCCGGCCAGTTATGGGTTTCATTCCATAGGTCATTCTTGATATACAATTGGTATAATGCTACTAAAGTTATTTTTTTATTTTAAATACCTTGATGCACAATGTTTAATTATCGTGTAACGAATTAGTAGAACAATAGTTTTCCTTGTTGAAATGAAATAGTCGTACGCTAGCCTGGATTTGGACGACCTTATTCGTTGGCTGAGTTTATGATTGCTTTGGTAAGTAAGCCGAATACGAACACACGGATTGAGATTATCGGTGTGTTTAAACTTTTCGAAGAACAAACCATAGTTTACACGACCGCGAAAAGCAGACATTGCTTGATTTTTTTTTTTAAACTCAACAAAAAGCGTTCAGATGGTTATCCGTTAAGTGAGAAGAAAAATTACAATGGATTATAGACCAGGAAAATCAAGACTATTCAAATAAGCTTAAGGGCGAATACAAACACAATTTTCCAATCGGCCACAAATATATAAGCTGAGAGTCGTTCTGGGAAAACGTGGCTTGATGCATGTACGTAAAGTGTCGTCCCAGATTAGCATCTGATGTCCGCACAGGCTAATCAGGGACGACAATTTCCGATTTTATGGATTTTTCATTTAAAGGAAGTCTTTTCTTGGCAAAAATCCAGTTTATGCGGAAAGGGTAGTCCCTGATAAGCCTGTGCGGACTGCAAAGACTAATCTGGGACGACGCTTTTCGCACATGCATTACAACCCGTTTTTCTCAGAGCGTATAAATACGTGTGTTTATTCACGGACAAATAGTCAATATACACCTTTCATACAACCTTAAATTATTCAAGTATAATTGCTGATGTACTTTTGTTGAAATGGTTAGTAACGTGGCAATGCAATTTAATGTACTTTTTATATTTCGGGGGAAGTTCTCAGTATATTGACATCGTCAGGGTAGAACGTGGCTGTTTTTTGTTTCAGGGGCTGTGTGAACCCGGTAGCTGATTCCAGTGACGGGTGAGACACTGAGCAGCCAAGGCTACTGCTTTCCTCGTGACGATTGCGGCACGCAGATCTAGATAGCCCTGTCTAAATTAAAAGAGGACCAAGATCGCCCTAATTCGTTCATATGAGGATTTTATTTTAGAGAGTTTATAGTTAAATTGCTTAATAAGTCTAAATACAAAATTTGATTCCCACGAGCAATGTAGTATCAGATCAAAATTGTTTTACAGCTATTTAGTTAATAAAGTATAATTATATATAATATTATAATTAATAGTATTAGTAAAAGTGATATTTTGTATGTTATATCCAATTGTACATGTTGTGAGGGTTCAGTGGGCCTCGAACCTGCTACACTGTTGACGATGCCAGTGCGCTACCACTAGACCACTAAATCCCAATATAACACAAGGCCAGGCGCAATCCTATTTAAGCTTACCGTGAACAGGGCATTTCACACCTTATCATGCCTAACAACAGGGTCGTTTGTTCACAAATGTAAAGGCTTACTGATCATTATTTATAGTAACGGAAGTATAATATTCTGTAAGATGAACTTTAAAAATATAAAACTGTAAAGACCACTAGAGATAAGTTAAACGTGAATGTTAATTGAATTCATATTTCACATCCATTTTAATCCATAATCAATAGTTGTGATGAACAAGTAAAATTGCCATGCTGCCTTAATTAAATTCAACATTTCTGTTTAGAAACCCAAACGTAATCGAAAGATATAGCCACATGCTATATAAAGGTTACCACGATTTGAAACCGTATCATGGTAACTACGCAACATTGTACTCCTTTGTGCATATTTCCGACTCTGTCCTGTGGACGGAGTTGCCCTGGCTATATGAGTCCACCATCATCGGGTACTGGTCGTGGTAGCCCGATGTCTTTCATATATTTCTCCCTTCTCACACAACTTTCTGTCTTACTACCACCCTCACGTTCTATATCTCTCTTCTCTCTTTCTACCTCACTTGTTTATTTCGTTTCCTATATCTTCTCTTTCCTTACTTGTTTCCTACTGTTACTCCTTCCTCTTCTCTCGCAGCCCTCTATCTCAGCTCTATTTCTTCTTTTGCTCCTCACGTTCACATCTTTTTCTCCCCAATTCTTCTATGTCTATACTTCAACTTCTTTCTGTCCTTACTCTCACTCCTTTCTGTCTCTACCAACTCTCACGTCTTTCTGTCTTTACCCTCACTAACTCCTCTACATTCACACCACCCTTACTGAAGTCTCTCTCCTTTCTATCTTTACTCTCACACCTCTTTGTCTTTACTCTCTCTCTAACCTATTTAAGCCAAAATTACGGTGCTGAACGATTCGCCATACTTTTTTAATTTCGTTTGATTATATAGTTTTGCTTTAACACGTTAAACGACCCCTACATACTTCAAACTCCAAAGCAATAAATGTACTTGAATTGCATTGTGGTCAACATGTACAGAGGAAAACAATGTATACAAATTTGTTTATCCTTTCACACAGGAGCACTGAAGTATAAATCAATCTGATAACATTACAATATATAATCTACATACAAAACACTTAAGTGGGTGTTTTAGTAAGGCTGCCACCATACTTCCTTCGTTTCCGTCGTTGTTCAGCTGTTAACGTCTATAACTGATTGTTGCCGTCGTTGTTTAGCTATCCCGTCCATAACTGATCGTTGTTCAGCTGTCCCGACTATAACTGATCGTTTTTCAGCTTCCCACGTCTATAACTGATCGTTTTGTCGTTGTTCGGCTTTCCCCGTCTATAACTGATCGTTTCCGTCGTTATTCAGCTATCCCGTCTATAACTGATCGTTGTTCATCTGTCCCGTCTATAACTGATCGTTGTTCAGCTGTCCACGTCTATAACTGATAGTTGTTCAGCTGTCCCGTATATAACTGATCGTTGTTAAGCTGTCCACGTCTATTACTGATCGTTGTTCAGCTATCCCGTCTATAATGGATCGTTGTTCAGCTGTCCACGTCTATAACTGATCGTTGTTCAGCTGTCTACGTCTATAACTGATCGTTGCCGTCGTCGTTCAGCTATCCCGTCTATAACTGAACGTTGTTCAGCTGTCCACGTCTAGAACTGATCGTTGTTCAGCTGTCCCGTCTATAACTGATCGTTGTTCAGCTGTCCACGTCTATAACTGATCGTTGTTCAGCTGTCCACGTCTATAACTGATCGTTGTTCGGCTGTCCACGTCTATAACTGATCGTTGCCGTCGTTGTTCAGCTATCCCGTCTATAACTGATCGTTGCCGTCGTTGTTCAGCTGTCCAGGTCTATAACTGATCGTTGTTCAGCTGTCCACGTCTATAACTGATCGTTATTCAGCTGCCCCGTCTATAACAAATCGTTGTTCAGCTGTCCACGTCTATAACTGATCGTTGTTCAGCTGGCCACGTCTATAACTTATCGTTGTTCAGCTGTCTACGTCTATAACTGATCGTTGCCGTCGTTGTTCAGCTATTCCGTCTATAGCTGATCGTTGTTCAGCTTCTTCGTCTATAACCGATCGTTCTGTAGTTGTTCGGCTTTCCCCGTCTATAACTGACCGTTCTGTCGTTGTTCAACTTCCCTGTCTATAACTGATTGTTCTGTCCCCGTCACCTGAGAACAGCGGTCGCATGTCTACACTGGCCACTTTGGCCAATATCGTTTATGTATTGCAGTAAATATTTGTAATATAATACCTATTAATACAATGATGTTCATTTATATGTGGTACGCTTTGGGTCAATGTCATTTATGTTAAAGTAAGAAAAATTCAGTTCCTAATTCGGCTTGAATAAGGAATAAGGCACTTGTTCCTTCTCTTATTCAGCCGCGGAAAAGGAACTGTATTATAAAAACAAACAAACATATTGACATGTACTAGATGACATTTTTTATATCACATACATGTAAAATAATGCTATAGGCTTTAGGTTGTGTTGATGTGAAGTTAGTATTCGAAATAGAAAATGCCGTTCTGTTTAAACAAGAAATCATATGCAAGCGCGACGGAGAAACACGAATATGTAACGTAAAACATGAAGCAAATGTATTCGAGTTATTTTGTTTTGATATACTAAAGAATTGTATGTGTTATTTTTCTTAAAAACGCTATATCAAATATGTTAAGCTTGAATAAGGAATGATGAACTTTTCCTTATTCCTAATTCGAGTAAGGAATAAGGAACTAGGAACAAGGAACCAACTTATTATGCATAATAATTTCGAATACGTGTAAACGTATACAGGAGACAAAAAACTCACATTTTTACTCATGCATTTATTAAAGCAATGTTAATCAATTTCATGTATAACACAGTATTAAAAGCTTCCTTATAATTTTAACTTTATTTAAAACCGCAAGAAAACATTTATATTTTAATGATCGAACAAATTCAAAGAGTTAATATTACAATACACAAACATAACACATACATGTATTTAGTATATAAAAATGGGCATTTACAGTATCGCACATAAGCACATCCTGTTGATGTTACTTGCGTTACTGCAGTTGAAGTTATTTCTGGTGCTTCCGTTGCCTATTATGATAAATGTTTTATTACTAAGAACTTCACATACTAAAATGACCTTGTTACTTCGGGCGAAACTGACGACAATCATAAGTGTGGTGACTAGCCACACTTTGATACAAATGCTCTTTTTTATATCAATTCTAAATGCAGCCACATTTTTGTTAAGCATGCACGACACTTGTGTCGAGATTATCTTCCGCAGCTTTCACCATTTAAGGTCGTTATAATTTATACAATTACAAAATGTAAGTGCACTTTCGTAATGTCGTTGTCAAACAAGAGTCATAATGAACGCGACTCATAAGTGAAACCATTATAACAGTATAGTATTCCAATTGAAAGCATAACTACCTTACTGTAATACAATACTACGACACTTAATTTAAATTTCCGTTTCAATAAACTAGTGTATGAAATGAATGGCTTAAATTTATTAATACTTTTTAACGTACTCATCACATGACTAGGTCGCATAAGGCCATTTATCACAGTAAAACTTGAGATTTTTATGACATCTACAAATACACGATCTCCCATTGGTCCATACAGTCATCGGTTACAGAAAAAAAAAGTTATGTTGGATGGCCTAAGCTGATTTTCTATGAATTGTGAATAGCACAGTATCATCTTCAAACAGGTGAATGGGTCAATGAATCTCTAAAACTATATCATTAATGTATACAAGAAAGAGGATGGGCCCGGTATAGACTATTTGAAAATATCTGCATTTAAAGGTAATTGGTCTGATTTTTAATCGGAGATTACGACACGCTAGGTTCTGACGTTAAGATAGTCAGGTAACCAAGATAATTACTAGCGTGCAATTCCGCTAGGACCAAGTTTATGAATCGATCATTCGTGACACACTCAATTGCAATCTTTCGAAATATCGAAACAAAACTGCTCTCACTGTTTACCAACATTAGAAACCTAGTAGAAGGAATTGATCGACAGTAGAGTCCTTAGGCTGCAAACCGAATTGGAAGGATGTGAGTAATTGTGTAGCCCATTTACAATTACATTTTTATGTATGTAATATTTTTAAAGAACTTTCCTCAACACGCTTAAAAGTAAAAATTTGTATTGAGTAGCTCACATCCTGGATATCATAATTGTTGTGGATTGCGATCACAGTTGATGTTTTCCAGCAGAGTGGTACCTTAAAAGTGAAAAGAAAAAGTTGAAAAGATGTTGAAGGTGTTCGGCTATTTTTTTGCAATTAATTTCAGTTTTAGACTGTTTATTGGATATGGACCAGAGGCCTTCCAAGATTTTGAAACTTTTATTGAATGTACCACAACTTAGCGGGAAATTGTGAAATATATTATGATAAAATAATATGAAACTTGATAGTATATCATCAAATGTTTTGAAGCGCAAAGAGAAACAGGAAAATGTGCAGCCACTATAACATATAAGCCAGACGTCATTAGACACGTACAAACAGTTTTCTGATGATAAATTCGATTCAACAATCATCGCAATTGACATAGAGCCCAGCTAGAGATAACAGCATCGTCATGCCTATATGCAAACCATGAACTCAACATGTAATATGACTTGTTGTTTAAATTGTTCGGCCAAAAAAAAATGAACTATTTCATCTCGCACTGATCAACATTACCGGCAAATACGCCATGATACATATCAAGTTGAACTGTTATGAGACGATATGTAGACATAATCAGACATTGTGTCTGATTAATCGTGTCAAGGTCATAGTCAACCGGTAACTACTGTGACTCTTAACAGTAATTTATCAATTTTCTTTTGATAATTCATATATCTTTTTTAATATTTAATTTAATGTTTTATTACTGTAAAATAATGTAGAGGGTTAAGTTGTTTTTGTTATGCTATGCCAATAATTATGATCGATAACTTACGTGAATATTCAGCAGTTGCTTTGAGATAATATTGTTGATATTAGATGTGATTTTAGTAAACTTGTGATTACTTTGTATATTTTTCAATTTGTTCTTTTAATTGTTGATTTGTGATAATATTAGAACGATTGTTTTACGGTTGCTCTTTGATTTTAATGAAAGTTGATTGTGATAATTGTGATATTTTGTGTTACTATGGTAAATATTGTGTGGGTGTATTAAATATGATATATTTGTTGCTTCGCTGTTATTTTATTGCTTTTTTATGTGATTCGTTTGCTGCTTTGTGATATTACTGTTAAGAGTCATTGTTGATAACAGATTTAATAGATTTTACATATGTTCAGTTTTTAAAGGCTACTACACCCTGACCCATACTACATATTCTGATGTAATAATTATACCTTGATTGAACGATACAAATCACAAAGTAGGTCCGAACTCTTTATTGATCATTACGTGGGGTCATGATATAATGATATACGTTTAAAACAAAGAAAATAAGAAAGCCGGCTTAAAACGTATGCTAATCTGAGTATTGAATTGTATGAACAAAATATATTTATAGATTATATAACATAACAATTACTGACTAGACGGCTATTGGGAATGGTGTGATGTTCATTGGGTTATACTCGTGTATATTATCAATGTATTTGTTCGCCATTAAATTTCTTGGTTTTATAAGATAAATAAAAAAGGTTCTGAGTAACCAATAGACAGTCGCGAGTATTGATACCTATTTATACTTACGCAAATTATGCCCTTCGTCACACTTTACTGTGAATTTCCCATGTCACGTTAAATCGTCTAAGATGTAATATGAGAATTATGTTGAACACGACGTAGTTAAAGGAAAAGGCGAAACATAACTCGCTACAAATAGCAAATCGTGTGCACTTGAAGCACTATTGCATTCCCTCATTTGAGATATTGCGCACATACATATAATATACAAAATGAGATACAAAATAAATGTGTTCAAATTGTACACATAAATGAAACTACTTAAAGCCCATGAAAGGTGCAAATTGCCAAATGTAAATTAAACAATTATCAAAGGGAATCGACTTGAATAACTACTTAAAAAACTATTGGAGCGAACTAACCTGCCAATATGTGTATGATGCATATACATTTTGAATCAAATGCTAATCTACTGTCCATAAGATCACGCGCTGAAAAGATGAACCGAACAGATGAAGTACAGACGTACATCTGGTATAATATGTAAACTTTCTGGGAACTTGTTTTAAACTGCAAATTCATATACATTTAAATTTAAATCCGGACGGACGTACGCAGCGACAACTTCCTTCCACTGTTAGGCAGTTTATGTACGCGTTTTATTACGGGAAAATCTCAGTTAGTGCTCTCACCCATTTCACATAACCGTTAAATAAGTATAATGGACCACATGGGGCAATGATCTTTTATTTAATGAATGTGACAATTAACCTATGTTATAATGATGTTTATCACTTGAATTTCTATTTGCAGTGTTATTGGGAAAACGTCAGCGGTAATAGAGAAATTTACAAATCGACTTAGTTGAAACATATTTATTTCAAACAGGACACATTGTTTTACATAGAAAATTCATACAACATAAATTGAATTTACAACATTATACAAAATATTGCATTTTACAAAGTTTTAAAACATGTCTGCAGATACAAATATGCGTAAATATGTACCGTCCATATCAAATCAAAGTTCAATAATGATGTCAAGCCACTTTAGTAATATATGTTTACAAAGACAATATCTTTATCAATAATCACCAAACATGTTTCATCTTTACATACCTCACAGCTCATATGCATCAGTTTCCAAGTTATACTCAACTAAAATATCATTTTGAAAACAACAATAATAATTAACGATGTTACCACAGGAATCAATCTCATGACAGTTATAATTGCCATTTGCTTTGTTACACAATCATAGCATTTTCTATATGATGTTGAGTCAACCGTCTAACATTAACACGAGTGTATATGTTTCGTAAACTAACAAGAATAATGTCTGCGCTTAAAAATAGGTATTTAATATTTAGTCGACGGTGGTTATTGTTTTCATTTAAGACCATTCTTTATGTGTAAGTGCATTTAACAACGCATCTAACGTTGACGTTACTCTAATAATAAGCTGTTTACATTTTAATTGGCCTGCAAATGATTGTATTGAAATGGCAACGCGGTTCTACTTATCAAACTGTCAAGGAGACCTTTCGCCCACTGTCGTAATGGAACCCACAAATAGGCCACCTCAGTCAGCAAAGATATTTGTTTTCACTATCGATTTTTTTTTTCTCATTTATTAATGCAATCTTATGAATTAATCAATTACACAAAGTAGAAATGTACACAAATGAGTGGTTTAACATTTTCATAAAGTACCAACTCCCTTAACAACACGCATGTACATATACTCAAAAACATACATAAACATGCACACATACAAAGACAAGAAAAAAAGAGTAAATAAACATAAAATATAACATAAAAAACATTGAATTGGAATTTTGCTTTTCATATAATAAGTATACTTCCTTTCTCAAATATGTTCATAAACACAAACAATTACACGCACACTCACATCACGCACACTGTTTCACGCACATCATATATTATATAACATGTTTAACAGTATGTATTATAGATAAATATAATAAACATATGTTCATAAACACACACAATTTCACGTACACTCACATCACGCACACTCTAACACACACATCATATATTCTATTACATGTTTAACAGTATGTATTATAGATAAATATAGCAACAATAGTAATTTCTTTTATCCTGTGTTTCTGTACTTTACAATTATAAATACAGTTGATAAAGAACAAAACGAAAAGGCGAACAAATACGACAACGATATTTTAGTAATTGTATGGGCATTGTCATTTGAAAAAAAAAAACAGTATATGAATATTAATTCTTACTTGAAAAATATTGGTTGATATGGATCCATTTTTGTTTGTATGTTTCAATTTTTTTTTAATAAGGGCAATTTCTTTTTCTGTTTGTATCCTTAACTTCAAATAATTTAAGAATATGTTAAATTTTGGAATGCCTTTCTTTATTTTCATATTGAATATGAATACTTTCATCAAAATGATAATAAAAGTGAGAACTTCACTATCGATTTTTTTTACAAACATGCAAAAGATCATTCTTGCTCACTCAACATTTTTACCGTTCACAACTTTCAAATACACATATACAAATTGAACACTTACTCTGTAACAGTAATGCTATAACTACAGGCAGACACATTTGCCTAAATAAACTACAAACCAGCACATGTAAACGCGTACATGTTTGCTCGACAGGATTTACAGTGAATTCGTATTCTGTTGAATTAAATGCAATAAGCGTTCAACCGAGTAATAAACACATGTGTACTAACGATCACAGATATGGTGGTCTTCTCTAGGATCCTCATGAATTAAACTATGGATGTGTGTTCATTCAATGGATAGTGCGGTGTAAGTCGAGTGCTCATCACGGGCGTTGCGTTGCAAACGTTCATATTGAACACCGATCGCTCTAATGTATATAATGACATGATGCATATAAGGACATAATGTAAACGTGTTTGGTAATAATATAGATAACTTCAACGAACGTAATATAGGCAAAGTTATAGTGTATGGGTATTATGTTTGTGGAGAACTATTGAAAGAAACGAACATTAAGGAAACCAAACAGAAAAATACAGGGATTGAGCGTCATTAACATTGGTGAAATGACGCAATACATACCCTTGAATATCCGATACCATGACACGCTCTAGAAAAGCAAAAGAACATACACAAAATAACACTCGCTATGTCACAGTCGTTTAAGTAGTAAAATATATACCGATATTTATATTTAAAAATCACATGAGAACATGCAGGTTATGTCGTTTGGTGATAATCAATTTCTGCCTACCTGCTACACTTTGCTCCACGATTTCAGTCTCGCTTATCCATTGGTAATGGGGAATGTCTCCGTCGGTTGTATCTGGTATCGTTGAATAATAATGCGAGTCAGAATCTTCGGTAGAAACTTCCATTGTTGAAAAACCGATTTCTTGTTCAACGAAGGTCCGATTGTTTCTGGTTCCTTCATAAGAGCGTCTGCTAAATATGTCCGATTGAAACACGTTGTGCGACATTGGTATGCGCTCACTAGGTCGCGAACTTTGAGACTGATGTTCTGAAGTGCGTTCTGTAACATGTTTAGAATTGTGAACATTATCACATTAATTACACAAATGGGTTAGTAGCTGCTGAAAAACAATGCTTGCCTTTCTGTATAAAGACTTACATATAGTGACATTGAGATTGACTAGGAAGTATTTAAAATAAAAAGCACACACTTCGCGAGTTAGGTTGATATCAAAATGAATTGATGTATTACTATTAAATGGTACGCTGTTATATTTAAAACAAAAACAGATGTATCTTGTATCATACTTAGAGTAATCATTAAACACGTACAATTATATTACTCTATGCTATGTGTTTGGTCAAAAACGGGGCTGGTATTATGTTATAAAAAGTCAAATTGTTCACGCTGTCGATTAGTAGCTTATGAAAAGTTAAGGTTCTTAAATGGATACATATTAAATAGGGAATAACTCTTCGACAGACTATAATTTAATCACGTTTTAAAATCATTATCACAACACTTAAGTTAAGTTAAAATGTATACTGATTAAAGGATGTACTCGATATGCATATTAATTTTTTGTATATCTGTATTGCATATAAACTTGTACTTTTTATCGCGTAATTATACATATAGCGTACAAACTGCACGCATATACAAATGCATTGTATTACCTACCTAATGTTACTTGTGGTGGTATAGAGTTAAATAAACAAATACAATTTATACGTGCTTGACTAAGCGAATGACAAACGGTTTCTTTGTTACGGTGTTAGATTTTAGTTATTGGTGTACTCTTTCTAAAATGTATTTACTTTTATTACACTACCTATGTATAATTACGTCCATTCAATAGCTGTTAAATGATGAATTAAACATTGACTACTTGCTCATCGTCATCTAGCACAAAGTGATTTAATTTGAAGTGCACACGAAGTTTAAAAACAATGTCATGAGAACAACATATCATTTATCGTGTGTAGTCCATGTGCGTATTGTCGAGTTTACTTTAACACCGCTGTACAAAGGGTCATCAACTTTATATTCGTCACAGTCGCAATCTACTTGTTGATCAGCATTTACTGTACTGCTAATGGAAACAATAATGCATGTCGTATAAAATTATATTGAAACGGAACTTTGCCCAATTAACCAGGCTACATACGATTTCTAAAGAAAACTGTCAATACAGACATGCACATTTCTTATGATAATTTGATAATAATACTATTTCGAAACACAAGCTAAAAGATGAAAGCGAATATATACGATTTTGTCAACATTTAATCATAATATATTAACCGTCGTGTATTGGCACCATAACTCAAATGTTGCTTACTTCCATGCAATTACTAACGACATGTGTATTATTATTTGTATCTCTGTGTGGTATGAACAAATATGCACAGAATACAAGGGATTTTGCAAAAGTGTACCTTTATTTTGTACATGAACTAATTTTCTAAGGTAGAAAGAAAGGTATTTGCAATTGTATGGAACTCTTTTTGCAGTTATTGTCTAATACCACTTCCTCTGAAATTGTATTCTAGTTTAAACACGTTAATCGTGTATCTGTTTAAAAAAAGTAAGATCGTATGAATTCACTTTAAATTAGGGCAATACACCCATTCAAAAATAATCAGAAAACATATTTCCTTGCAATGCATATTCTAATGCAGGTTCGTTTGATATAATTAAAACAACATCAAATTTAAGATCATACTTGAAGGAAAAGATTAATATAAAATAACAACTATCAAACAAAATAATGACTTTATCTGCTCGACATTCGGGCCTGAAAAGAAATCTTACACTGTGCAACAACTTTCAATTTTTGAATAGAAACAGATGAAACAACTGTTGTCATAAATACAGTGATTAATAGAAAAAAAATAGGATAACTTGAGTCTTGACATATAACTTGATATATAGCAATGTTAATACATCGTATAGATGAAGTGTGTTTGTAAATACCTGGTGGTGGTTGGTGGGTTACGAGTTCTCCTGATGATAAAGGATAATTGGTGTAGACAGCATTGCTTAATGTAGCATCCATGTTTATATTTCCGTTTGTAGAATGTTGCTCGTTGTTGAACATGTGTGTTGCATCTTGTTTTACTGAATTATTGCAGAAAATAACTATGACTAAAGACATAGAGGATATTTGTTCATGTCAGTGTAAGATCGTTTGTTATTTCACGAGTGATCATAGAAAATATATTTTCACGAGTGGCGCAGCCACAAGTAAAAATATTATTTTTCTATGATCACGAGTGAAATAACAAACGATCTTACACTGACATGAACAAATTTTCTGTTTCTTTTATGCCCCTTTTTCAAGAAAATAATTAATAATAATTTCCCTTTCGCTGAAAAGTGACCCTCTCCCCCGTGGCGTGCCTCAATACATTGAAATGACGTCATTTTGTTGACGAAGTGACGTCATTATTCAAGGGAAATTCTTCACAGTTTTACTATTTTACAATGTAAATAAACGGTAAAATTTAATTTCAATCGTGATCATAGAAAAATATAAACAAGGATATAAACAAGGGAAGTACATCTTGATATGATAATCTAAAAATAGAAAAAGGAATTCCGAAAATTTGTTCTTTTCACCGGTGAAAAGAACAATTGTGTTCTTTTCACTGCTGTTATTTCACTGCAGAAATGTCATATTTTATCATTAGGTATAAAAGAAATAAATTTATTGAAAGGGATGATAACGGTAAATACCATTGTACAATATTAACAATGTTGTTTTGTTTTTATCTTTTTTAGACAGCAATTACATGTTAAATGTTGATTTGGAGGAACAACGTTCATATCGTGCATGTAATATGTTTTACTATTGATACCGTATTTACCCATTTATGTCACGTTTTTTGTATGCATTGTATTTTATTTGACTCTATTCTACTTATCACTGCCTGTACCTCTCAAACACGATGTCAGCTTCTTTCTATAAATAAATACGACGAGTCCAATGCCAAACACAACGAACGCTCCGGCAATCATAAGAGATATTTGGGTAACTGAAAGCAACACGAACATTTCGATGATTAAACACATGCATTATAGTTAAAATTAAAAGAAAGAAACTTGTGGCATACACTTGATGATTTGTATCGCGCACTCGCAAAAGTATAATTATAAATACTGATACCATAATGATACTGAAAGATCTGAATATTCATTGTATTTGTTTCGCAAAATGTTCGATCCTTCCGTCCGAAAAGCGACAATACATTGACTCATTTTTCTATTGTATGCGCCTGTCATTTTGTTTTTACTTTGCCGGCAATTTTGCGTCGGACAGCATGCAGTCCCTTTCAATTTTTATAATAACGATTCAAACACAAAATGTATTGCTTCCGAAGTTTCAAATAATATATACCCGTTACTTACTGTCATGTTTCGTAGGAGATTCCCCATGTTCGTTTTCCTCAGTAGCGGTGGAGTTGTGTGTTTTAGTGACAGTTACGTTTTCTGTTGTTAGGCTGTTTCCTGTTCCCATCACAAAGAAACATATATTGTTTTTGTATAATTGATATACGCGTTTGTTAAATGTGATACAAAATTAAAAACAATCCATACGCAATCAATCACAAGTTTACAGTTTGAAGAAATATATTATGTTATTTGTTCACACAATATGGCACGTAACACACGTTTGTTAATGTCAAGTCGATACTATTTAATGGGGTTTTAGATTTATATGACAGTGAAAGTATGCCTTACTTGCAGTCTTTGTCAACATTTCTACAGTCTTAGTAACTGTGCTTTTTTCATTCTTTAATCTTTCAGTCATGATACTTTCGTCTTTTATGATTTGGGTTGACGTTTGTGTGGTCGTTGTACACTCATTGTAATCTATGATAAGGCAAACAAATACAATTATAACTGAAACATAACGATAAATTCGTGTATAGTAAGTCAAAGTTTGTCAAGTTAAAATAAGCATATTTTATGATAGAACTCTGTCTGAAGCATTATTTAATATGTTGAAGCTGCTTAATCTGTTTTTCGTTAGATTATACATGTACAACTGAAACGGAGATATTCCTCTTGGAATTTCCGCAGTGCCCGATAATTCTTGAATTATGTGAAACGTTGATTGCGAAATAAACTTTAACATTGCAATCATTGTTTAAACGTTTTAACACTTTTTGTGTTAACGTGTTAGAAAATGTTAATACGCACGAGCGAATGTTAAACATTTAATTATCATATATGCACAATCTTTCTTATCAAAACGTATAATTCGCTAAAAATTAAAGATACTTGGTATTGGTTTTGAAAGGGAATATTTTTCGTCCTTCAAAATTTCGTCTTCATAAATTAAGAAGACTAGCACCTTTCAATGATTTTCATGTTAACATTATGCCGCCGTCGGATGGATTGTACGTTTAGCGGATTGCATATGCGAATTAATGTTATACTCTCAAGAGTCATGGTTGTATATATTTTTAACTATGTTTCAAGAATCAACAGAACATACACTTTACTAAAAGCTAGCTTAGTACAGATATTTAGATGATCAACATGTTTAAGTACACTTGAAATTTGGGGTACTATTTGGTATCAAATATCTGTAAATTGTATAATAGTACATATTGCAGATTTAAATATACGTTTTTATATATATAATATACCAATAGACGTACAAGTTAGTTATTTATTATATATTATTTTTAAATGGACACGTTATGAGCTAATCTACCGGACTGCTTAGAATAACAAAAAATCCTAGTTGGCAGTAACAATGCTATTTTTCACCGTTCTTCCATAAAATACCTGTCCATCAGACTTCATGTATATTTACTATTATTTCTGGTTAAAGCTAAACTGACGCTTAGTACATTATGTATTTTTAAACGTATATAGCCGTGACTACGCAAATGGTATCAGATTTGGTTGCACATACGTGTTTGGGTCTGGTTAATATGTTATTCTCGTCACGATAAATGATAAGCCGAATTGAAAGATGTTTATGAAGTTCACTTTGTAGCACTGGACCTTTCACTTAGAAATATGCTGCGTTCTTCTCCGAACCGGTTTTTACACATTAATGAATGCGTTCAATATAAGGTAAGACAGTTAAAACACAATAACTATGAACCTCGCCATGAAGCAACACAAGTGTCATGGACATATTTATCCCAAAGGTACCTTGTAGAACGGATAACTGATTAAACAGGCTTTCATAAAGGATACTTATAAATTTAAGATTTCCTGTGTCGTTAAAAACAAAATTAATGCAGAAAAGTGTCGTTGATATATGCTTACCTTGATAACGCAAAATCACCTTTTCACTTCCACGAGGAGAAGAAGTTGAAATTTTCAAACATTGCCACACATCGCCAGCGTTAACAATATTATCACCGGATATGTTGCATATGACACCTTTTCCGTTTACACACACACATTTCAAAGATTTTAAAGTTTCAAGGTAGGTTACAATGCATTCCGATTCCTTATACAATACTCTTGCCATATTTTGTACGATTTCAGTTTTTCTTTGCATGTTAAATTTCCAGAGTCCGGGAGAATGATCATCATCCGTGCAGGAAACTTCCAATGTTGATGAACAGTGCACTTGTACAGTGATTTTTGGGTTTGACAATGCTACAATTAAAGTACATTTAAATTAAAAACGCGTCTTAAATACGAGTATTTACAAGATAATCTGTTATCAAAATTCATCATAGTAAATCATCTTGAAGGCGTTAAAAAAATAGCAGGAAACGCGAAAAAAAGTGCTACTGCTCACTAATGCTTATTATATTTAAGTATAGAATTTAAAATATTTCATTAATAATAAGCCTAAACATTTAAATCCACACGGCTTTGGGTCTTTCGCAGTCATTTTTAGCCAAGATTACTATAAGATAATGTCTCGAGAGTACTAAATAAACGCACCAGACAGGTTTCTATCGTACATATGCGAAAGTTTAAAACATTAACATATTTCGATGTATATATCTGTTTTACCAAAACACATCTGCGATTTCATTTTGTGCCGGTGACCTTGCAAACTTTGTCAAAGCCCATACCGCATTGAAAAGAATATTTTAAGCCTTGATTTTGCTCGTGTCAAGCCAGCTAAAACACATGACGGTCCTGTTCATGTGGTTGGGCCGGTAGCAACCCCTACACATTACGTTTGAAATTCATGGAAAATTTAGTGTAAACAAATATTGAACTGGGATGCTGATTTATCAACTCAATTACTTCGAATTAATGTGAAAATGGTACTAGTAAAAACGTTTCAAAACTTACTAACACAGACAAAATAATCAACAGCATTCCGTAAAAAGAAAATGTGTTTTCTTTCTGCATAAAACCGTATAATATATTTACAGTACTGTGAGACAGTTTATACATTTTCACTATCGCAAGCATTCGGGAAAATATTATTTTATCACTTTATTGAGAAAAATATTTCATGGTTTTGTACCGAGACCAACCAATTATTCTATGTTTATTTGATGCTTAGAAATGAAATGTTGAAAGTTATTGAGAAAATAATTCCCATTTGTGTGTCACTAGAGACTACTTAAAAATATATATTTGACTTCAAATTTATTTTAAATGCGTGATTTGTAGTGGTTTATCATTATAAATCAACAATCAGAAGAACATTAGCATTTAATGTTAATAATAAATGTACAGTAACTAGTAAAATCAAAGTACTGAAAGTACTGGTGGGACGATTTTGCTCAAATTTTGGGGTCGTAAAAACACTATACACCGTGATGCCAACCAATCACCTTTGTTGAATAAAACAGATGGAATTAAGGAAGTGTGACAGGCTGTCAACATAATATTTGATTTAGCTATTGGGGATAAAAGTAAATGCTGCTTTTTAAAACAAGTCATTGTCGTACGTGCCAATTCATAACTGCGAAACGTTGACAGAACAGATTGTCAATTAAAGAAATCCCTTTAATTCTCATGAAAATGAATACAATGAAGTTCAAATCCCAATAAAATCAGGCAAGACTAATATTGTTTGGACAACCCCTGAAATGCAAATACTAACTTAGACAACAGATGAAGTCTATAAAGCATTTTTATAGTTTGGTTCTTGCAAACCAACATATGAAACACTGGGATTGTACATATAATTTGATGAGTGTAATGATATCTGCTTGGAAGATCAAGCCGGCATAAAAATAGTTAAAATACACAGACGTGTATGAGATATTAAGCTATCAACTATGCCCATCTCTAAAGTTCTAAAAATATGTCCTTTAAAACAGAATTTCAGTTAGTCACAGCACGATAGTTCACTATAATATTATACAGGGGTTTTCCTGGCCACATTGGGAAAAGGAGTCTGGTCAAATAGGGATTTTTTTATCGACATAGTGGACCGACAAAGTGGACCGAATTGGATTTTTTAATAAACAAATATTGGCACATCAAACATTTATTTTAGATAAACAGCATTTTATAACGTAATTAATTATATTGTTCGTTGGGAAATCAAATAGGAACAAGACACAAAGTTTGTTTCTATTTTTATCTCGATTTATTTCTGTTGAATATTTTCTAACACAATGCTTGTTAATGTTCGTGAAATACAATCTAGCAGCGCAGGGCCAAATGGCCCTGCTACACAAGAAAGTTCAACTTCTATGGTGACCGGCTAAAGGTGGACTGTTCTCTCTACCCAAAGTTCACATAAACATAAAATAATACTATTCCTTATAACATATTTGATTGGTCAAAGCATTTTACTGACTACTTGTTGACTTCTAAATGGTCTGGTCATATAGTTCCCTTGCTATTTGTTAATTGCCGATTGGTTGATCACTAAATTACTGTTCTACAGGACATTCCCCATGAATATAGTAACCAAACCATTCATGTATTTACCCATTTATCGAATAAACCTCTTAGATATCTGGTTTAACTATATAATGTAATGTCTTCATGCATAACCCAATGGATATGAGAGATAATTTAATACGATTATGATTCCCGTTGCAGCACTCTGTATGTTTAGCGACAACGTAATCCCTTGACCGGCATAGCTCAATTGATATATGAAATACTTAGTATGATTAGAATTTCCGTGTAAATACCTCTGAAAATTTTATCAACTGGGATAATACAGTATCTAAGTAACAAATTTCTCAATTTAGAATATCGTTTCTTTGACCTTTCAAATTGTTGATTTAACAGTGAATGTAAGGTATGTCATGTTTCTACATGCAAGAAAATCCTATAATCATGGCCAATATATCATAAAGATTTGCTATTTAATTTCTAAATTTCATTTATGTTATTATTGTTCCTAACATTAAAATATTTTCTTTATAGAACCCTTATAGAACCCTTATTATTATGATATAAGATTTATCATTAATTACAATAGTTATTTTATTTATAAATATTGATGTAAATAAACTTTTTTACATTTTCTTACATTATTAAAACATCTATTTCTATTTATGAAATTTTGGTTGGACCTGCAGCTATGTTACAATTTGTTTTAACTTGAATTAACAGTCTGTTTACACAAAAGCATTATATTATGTTTAACACATTATTTGTTTATTATAATTAATGAAAATAACTAATTATTCGCCTGTTTATTTATCCATTTACGTTAAAATACTGCATTACAGTTTAATATCTAAGTTAAGTTTTGCGAAATGATCACATTATTTCATCTAAGTAAATTTGAATGGCATATAACAATGTGAAGTCCACAACGCTTATCCGAATGTTACTACATGCATGGCGTATAATTAGCTGCAGTGAAAGTGACAACAACATGTATTTCGTGTGTAAGGAAAAAGTTCAAAACTGGCATGAACAGCATGGGAGAATTGTCATATCAAAACTTTGTAGCGCAGAGAACATTGAGATGTTTACTTTGACAATAAAAAATGTAGCGCGTGGCAATTAACTTTTGTCGCCCATATCGCGACCACAGTTGATTTCTTAAAACGAAAGAACATAAATGCGCTGTATCGGTTAAGTGTAGATAGTTCAGTATCGAACCGATATTTCGTCGCTGTATACACCTTCAATGAGGACTGCGTGTTACTCGGGTGCTAATGCCACAGTCAAATGACGTTGCCATGGATGGAACGCGCGCTGTTAGCTGTTTGTGCGCATTAATTCTAATACCATGCGATCGGAGCTAATTTGTTTGCGAATGCATAATCTGGATGCAAAGTGGTTAATTGCAGTAACGGACTTTATTCTTCGATATACGTATATTATGTTACCTTTGGGGCGAATTGTAGAAGGCAATCGCCCCAAAAACGCTAACATTGAATATTCGCAAGGAAAATATTAAATAAACAGTAATCCATCAAAGTCCTCATGGTTTTGCTTTTTGGTCATCGCATTGAGGTAGGGAAACTTCTCGACAATATCTCTAAATTAAACCAACCAAATTGGAGCTTTGCATCTTGGTGCAAACGTAATCCTGAATTCTATTGAATTTTAAATCTGATACTTTACTCAGCGCTCGAATCTCTACCTTTTAATGTGTCTTTTAATGTGTCAGGCCGACTTTCCAATCCGGTCGCGTTGAATTTTTTTTAATAAATTGAGCAGACAATAATGTGTACCTCTAAATTATACACTACAGAACACCCTTTTACCGTACATGAGAGTTTTACATTAAAAGCAACAGCCCACGCTTTGCCTTTATTGAGGAAATATTCCACGGCATAATTGGAATTTAAATTGCGTTCTGCTACATGTGTTTCCTAGTATAACAAAATAAATAATTCACTTACTTAAATATACATGGGAATGCACAGCCATAATCCCGAAAAGTATTTTCAAATTCATTTCCACTGTGATAGCTTTTTCAAATAAACAAAAGCACGACGTTTTTCTGTCACGTATTCACCCTTCCATTCTTCACGGTTTATGAAATGTCTACAAGCGTACTATGTTCTTTCCGCAAAAGATGAAACGGGGAAGTAATTAATGAAGTATAAGCGTTTAGTAGAGATTGTCGCGTTGATCCATTGAAGGTTAACTTGAAGTATTGTGCATGCAGTAGACGCAGTAAAAGAAGCAGATGTAGTGGTAGCAGTGGTAAAATTAGTAGCAACAGCAGCAATAGAGTCCGGACCATACCTCATATAGTCTGGAAGGTTTATTTATGTTGGATTGGTTGTGCATGTTTATTTTTTGGTTGTGCAGAGCATAACATAAAAGTGTCGTTTTCTTATGCAGAGGTTGACCCTAAAAGGATTTAAGGCATTTTAATGATAGTTCACATTAGCATAGCAGACTATAAAGGAGCGCATATTAAAAGTGTGTGTACTAACACATTAGCGAAAGTTGTCGATCAGTTGAATTTTATAATATAACAGTTCGAATACTCCAAACACTCAAAATGCTGAATAGATAATGCATAAAGCAGAAACCGACAACAAAATACCAAGACACAAGAATGTTTAAATGCATTAAAACGACAGGTTATCTGTAGGTGCCAACCTTCCTCTTATCTTGGATTTTTGGACATCAGGCCATTATCTTCATCAACAGCAATCCTTACAGACATTTTAAAACAATCTCATCAACGTTGTGGGATAAAGTTTTATATAAGCTTAGTTGAACTTTATTATTGTTTAATTTGTTTACAACTATACCAGATCATTCTTTAAAATTTGTGTATTAGCTTTTCATATTATAGTTAATTACTCAATAGTGAAAACGTTAGCTCATATTACAGCACTCGTAAGAAAATATTGCATCAACATATCGTATATACATCAATCTGATGTAAATCTGGACGTAATTTAGAAACATAAAAGCATGTATGTTCAAGGGTATTAACTCTGATAAGGATCAATGAGGTGATAGGTATATCTTGATTTTTACATACTCCTAAAAAGTTTTATAAAATAATAAACCCAAAACTTAACTTGTATCTTTAACACACTACTTTGTTGACGTCTTTGTTACTCAATTCGTTATAATTCTACAACTACCCAGCAAGCTAGCAAAGATGGATCCCAATTAATTCCCATGCAGGTCAACATATGGGCACCATATTGGCTTACAGTATGGGTCCGATCGCCTAAAGTGCAACAAGATTTATATGGATCCAACATAAGGCAGACAGGAGCTAAAAACTGGTGCATTATAGTGAAATACAGATGAGATCTTTATGACTTACCAATAAGAATCCCATCGTCGGAAGTGAAACACGAAATGTATTGGTCCCATACGGGTCTAACATGGGACAAACTCGGGCTGAACACTGGTCCATTGTGGCCAAACAAAGACATGTCCTTCGTGGGATACCAGTATGGGTTCCATTGTCGGAAGTGCATCACGATTTGAATGGGTCCCATTCTGGTTGCAACATGGGTCCAATATTGGACGTACACAAGCCACAAAATGGTCAATTAACTGGCCATAACTGTTTTCATCAGCAAATGTGTTTCCCTTTGGCGCAAACAGCATGTTTCCGTCATTCGTAATTGTATGAGTTACTATAGAAAGTGTTTGAAGGAGCAATTTATCGAAAGTGATTCACTACAAAAACATTATAATGCGTTATAATAATTTAAAACAAATGTATCATCTATAAGCTACCAGTGGATATGTGGTTACTACTTCTGGAAACGTATCCGTGTCACAGGTATGATACCATGTATGCAATAAGTCGTGTGTATGTATAGTAGTATGAATTGAATGTGTATGTTGTAAATGTTTTACTGCTGGTTATATAACGTACTCACAAATAAAATATATTTTATGTACAGTATAATAATGTTACACTAAGAATAATGTTATGATGGGTTTTTTACTCCGGTAAGTATTGTTCTTTTTTCATGTGTTTCAAGGCGGTAAACCGAGTTGCATATTCAGTGTTTGTATTTTTCATGTGTTTTGACTGGAGTCAAATTGAATGGATATCAGTCACTTACCTTAAATGAAGAATTATTCAGTGATAATGAGACAATTACACTGCTGATGCAACTGGACAAAACAAAGCGACTTAACTGCCAAACGATTTTAACTCCGGGCCAGTACTCCGGGCCAGCTTTGCATTACGACACCTTGCAAATATAGCTTACAAGGGTTTATCGTTCTTCGCGTCACGAACATTTATTGCCGTATGCAAACTTTAAATGGCTCAAGTATTCATGCAGTGACTTGTTAAACAAAACATGTATATAAAACAACGAATTACCTTCTGGTGATTGGATATTAGTGTGTGTTTTTGTTGCATTCCTTCGCATCAAAACTCTGCATCGTTTTTAGTTGTGAGTGTAAGCACACGACTAAAGTTACAGAGCATGTTGTGCAAATCAGTATGTGCTTAGAAGCCTTAGCTACGCTAAGAACCGTAACTCACTATGCTAGGAACGATTACCGCTGCCTGTCTGCACTGCAGACAACGAATGCTTACATGGCTTACGGGCGTCTGCTCTGCTCCTGCAGTGAGTTTATTTACCAGCTTGTAAGACGACACTGGCCAGTCTAGTGTTTATCATTGAAATATGTACATATTCGCTGCTTTCAGGGAAAACGGGGCTTAATGCGTGTCAAATAAGATTAGCCTGTGCACACTGATTAGCCTGTGCAATGCGCACAAGCTTATCAAGGACGACAACAAGCGAACAACTTCAGTGCCTTCAGCGCTTTGATTTATTAAACTGAAGGGTGGATTGTGTTATGCTAAAAGCTGACTAATCGTGTTTTCGTTTGAAAATATCATAAAAAATGTGTTGTTTCCTTGAGCTGAAACTTGTGTATTTCAGCTAAATTGCATCGAAGACTAACTGAGACGCTCTCAAATCCGGTTTCTGGGTAGAATCAGTACCTGTTCTCTTTAGGAGGGATAAAAAAAATCTCTCAACTTTAGGGATTGAATGCGTGACCTTCCGGTTGCTAGGAGGACAGCATCTCCATAACGTCAGGTCGAATTCATGTTGTTTTCTTGTAAACGAGAAGCGTATTGTAATATTACATGTTTAAATATTTGTATTTGTAATATTTGTATTGCAACTCATGTCATATATTTAAAGATATGTGTAATTTAAAAGATTTGGTTTATAATCAACAAAAGGCAATGACAGTGGTGTGAATTAGTTTAAATTTAATATTTAAATATTATTTTTAACGCTTTTTAGAGCTGCGTATTGACAGAACACGAAAGTACAAGTTCATTTTCAATAATGAAGTGCAATTACCATGAGTAATACAAGAATCATTGGTATGTTGAGTATAAACATATTTTCAAACGAATTAATAATTGTAATGGATGCAATCTTGTCAAAGATGAATCTGACACTTTTTAAAGCAAGATGTAGTTGGCAACGGTTCGAATCGATAAAGAATGGGCATAATCATTTCATGTTAACATTGATCCAATGCTCAATAACAGTGTTCAAATTATAACAATATAGCATATTGTTTTGTTTATATTGATTAAATATTAAACATATAGTTTTTGTTCATGAATATTCGTAGCGTCGTTTGTTTTTGTAATGCAGTCCATATTATTTCATTTATTGTTCGAAGAGTTGTAAACACAACGGCTTTGGATAGTACAGTTTATTACCATGTTTGTAACGTATCAACATTGAATGTTTAACTCGTCAGAAATACTGCTATAAACTTACGTGCGCCTACTATTTAATTTCAAAATTAATAAAACAAAGTAGTATGCTTCCATTTGTGAAAGAACATAAAACCCAATAGTAGTAATGTACTCCTACAGTTTGTTTACTTCTCTTGAGCAATTCTTAACGTGCAAACCAACTGAAATTGTGAAGTTATAACGAGGCAACAGCATTGATATTCACCTTATGGTTTTTGTCGTTATGGACTGTATTATGAAAAATATTTTAATAGTTGATCGTTCTAGTCAAAGCGTATACGTGTACAGGTCAGGTTTTGTGGTCACATGGTATATTAAGCTTAAGAAAAAAGTGTCGATTTACCGTTATCGTTCAATAAACAATGCTAGTAGAATATTTCTAGTAGAATTGTTAACTAATAAAAGTACCATCGAACATTCTAGTATTCTCGCGACATTTGTATACTTCTGCGCAAAGCGCCAAACAGTTTACAATTGTGTTCCTTTTAACATCTTTAAGCATTTGTTGGTTAGTTTAAACGTGTATCTTAACACGATATTGAAATTGCAAATAAATTAATGTTCTGTACAGATAAACACTCAATTGTGGTCGTTGGTCAAAACCAGTGTTCATATGCTCCTTATGCAATTGAAAATCGTACGTGATGTTTCTGTGTACATACGTAAAACCTACAGTTTTCATTATGTTCATTAAGTTGTCAATGACATTTTAAGTATGGATATTATGGTAGTTACTGGACATGAGCAGCGCATAAGTAAAACGTGTAAGATAACTTTAGTTGAATACATTGTCTGAAATTGGATATTAGACGGCCTACAATCCATTAAGTTGGTAAGTTAAAAATACATTATGCATAGTAATGTTATCATTAAAATGCTAGTATATTTAATTGTTTTATGTTCACATTTTTTAAATGTAGTTCTATCGATCGAACTTGGAGACATAAATAAAGATCAAGTGCACAGAATATAATGTAATAATGTAATTTTATGCATCAGCATTATATCTTTAGCAAATATTTGCTTCCATATAACAGTCTTCACATACATGCGACAGGTATAGAGCTCTTAGTTTATTGTTTTATACACGTATTTTCTAATGTTTTACACATATTTAAGTAAAGTTTCATAACCTCATAGCATCTTTTAAAGTGTGTTAGGTCATTTATCTCAACGAAGTTATTATCTTGTTTTATCAAATACATTTACCATTGCACGAAATAAACAATAAATAGCGGATTGTGAAAGAGTACGTGTTTTGCCTATCTTGGAACAAATGTGTTAACTTGTGGTATAAGCAATTATCTTGAAACACATCTTAAAGGTATATCTATGATGGGTTTGACCACGTACATGAAGTAACTTGCTGTATAGTTACTTTTGACTCAGGCTATTTTATATTGACGAATACAGACAACATCAAGCAAATAAAGTTCATTTTCAAAATCTCTTTTTACTCTTATCCGGCTTGGAATGTGTACATGTAAAGCTTGATACATACGTAACTGAACATTTGTGTATCGGAGATGATGCCGAAATGTAATAGTACCCTAAACCACACTCAACTATCATTATTTGTATTCAGAAAGGGTATAAGTCGTTTTTGAATGACAAAACTGAAAGGGAAACCATGTTTAAATATCCTTCTACTCTCAAGCAGTTACATGATTTTAATAAAGNACTATCTCGCGATCGACAGTTTTTGCTGTCTTTATACCAAATGCGCATCCTTTAACACTGTATATTAAGAATAAAACACAATTACAGCCACTCTGGTTGTTGATTATTTTCGTATCAGCATGGTTTATAAATAAACTAGGCATATAACGAAAAAAATAACTTTATTGATATAATTTGTAAAAAAAAAGGAAAAGGAGTGTATCCATAATCACCATTCATGTAAGATCAATACATAACTCACCACTCATATGCATCAATGTCCAAGTTATTTACTGATAAAATATCATTTTGAAGGTAGCACATATAATTGCATGGTATTTAGCATTATATTAACTCTACATACACAAGTTATTAAAAAGCAAATATATAATCATGATTTATGATAGTAAATAGCGAATTTCTCTGCATAACACAAATATATTCTAGACCAATAGTGGGCCTTTGCTATTAAGGGGTGTTGCTGCAGTTTTGCTGATTTTTTTCCATCTAATAGATTTTGTTCAAAATTTATATTCAAGTACTACATACAAATACTTAATGAAAAATTAAATAAAAACATAGGGTTACCGGCCTTGTTTTGATTTTATTCATTATTATATAACATGTACTTTTTCATTAAAACTGAAAAATCTCTAATTGCATAAAAATTGTTAATAACCTATGAAATTGGCAACATGTGGGTATTATATAAGCTAAGATACCTCGTTTACCATTTAGTTAAACCACAAACTACAAAAAAAAAATGGAGAACACAAGTTAATTTTAAGAAATTTAATTTTTATAATTTTTATGTCACCCAAAAAAACTTATTTGTTTTACTTTTTTAACCACAAAAATGAAATTAAAAAAAGTTCTATCTAATAACTTTCATCGAAATTGCTCAAATACTTTCATCTACGTATTGTTATCATAAAACAAAAATAAAAAAGGGGGTCATCGCACTTTTAATAGAGATTTTGTTGTTTAACTATCACTACCGTCTATGTCAAATTTCATAAATTATAGCAATTTGGCTAAACCCAAGTACCGGTACATAGATTGCTAGAAATATGCATAAACCTTATACATTGTTTATAATCTTAACTGGGATCTCAACAGCTTACCAAAAAAACAACAACAATAATATAATATTAAATCACAAACATAAGACAAAACGGTATCAAACTCGACCTTAATCATCAATAACTTACAGGGACTTGTTTACTCTCTCGAGTCCTTTGCCTGGGACTAGAACCACTACTTGGTGCCTTTGGGGGAGATTTAAAGAACGCTCCTACTGTGGGGATCCAACCCATGACCTCCTTATCGCTAGGCGGATACCATATCAAATGCTAAGGCGTATTATTTGAGGTAACGACCAACGTGCATGCAAGGATAGCTTATGTGGTATGATTATAGGATTGCAAGCTTGTTAGGATAGTTAATGCGGAATAAAATCTTAGAATATAAACCACAGAATGTAAGAACTTATGTATCACGCTTTGTTTGGTGACCTACGATAATCTTCACTGAGTGGTAAGATTAGTAATAATTATATCATTCTTAATAATAAAACTGAAACATTTACAAACAAGCAGAATCCACAAAACACTTTTTTGAAGCATATTAACATGACTAAATTAATACGAGTACGTCTTGTCTGTTACGATACTGACTTATAAATTACAACTACGCTTAACACAAAAAATGCGATGATGATTAATTCGATTCAGTTCCTGCAGCTGCAGATCATGATGATTTACTGATGATGCAGTTGAATGACGATTATGCTGATGAGGATAATAATGATGATGATAATGTTACATTACGGATGACGGATGATGCTTAACCCATTTATGCCTAGTGGACTCTCCCATCCTTCTAAATTGGATCAATTTATTTCCAAAATTAGGGATGTCTAGTATATTGATTTCTATATTTAGAATATTTCTTACAGAAATTCCTTTAAGCAAACAGCGCAGACCCTGATGAGACGTGCATCATGCGGCGTCTCATCTGGGTCTACGCTGTTTGCCAAGGCCTTTTTTTTTCTAGACGCTAGGCATAAATGGGTTAAGGATGATGATTATAAAGTTTATCAGTTCTGATCAGTCTCTTTCGTTTCTGACATCGTTTGCCCCGCCAACCCGGTGAACACAAACAGCCGCCCGTGTCCGTCGCGCACGTGCCGTTGTTGAGGCAGACACAGCGCTTGAGACATTCGTTACCATAGAAACCTTCCTCGCACACTGCAATATACACATTCAACAAAGCCTAACAATTCGATCTCAAAATGGGGTACGTTCGTAACGATAAACAATATAAATAAATATGCTAAATGTGATGTTGCAATTCGTTGTATAACGGTATATTCACATACGGAGAATGCTTAGTTGTAGTTCTAGATACAATACATCTTAAATCTGTTTAGTTCACACAATAACTTTATAATACGCACCATCCTCGCATCGCTCGCCCACATATCCCGGTTGGCACGCGCACCTTCCGGTCATGGGGTCGCACGAGACGCTGTTCGGACACGTGCACGTCTTTGCGCAGTTTGGTCCGTATCGCCATTCAGGGCAAGCTGTGAAAGAAAAAAACATGCACGTTGGCAGGAATACATGTGTAGCGTTCGCCAACATAGCACGGACAAATGTGTAGAGTTCGCCAACATGGCAGGGACACATTTGTAGCGTTCGCCAACATGGCAGGGACAAATGTGTAGAGTTCGCCAACATGGCAGGGACACATTTGTAGAGTTCGCAAAATTGGCAGGGACACATTTGTAGAGTTCGCCAACATGGAAGGGACACATTTGTAGAGTTCGCCAACATGGCAGGGGCAAATGTGTAGAGCTCGCCAACATGACAGGGACAAATGTGTAGAGTTCGCCAACATGGCAGAGACACATTTGTAGAGTTCGCCAACATGGCAGGGACAAATGTGTAGAGTTCACCAACATGACAGGGACACATTTGTAGAGTTCGCCAACATGGCAGGGGCAAATGTGAAGAGTTCGCCAACATGACAGGGACACATTTGTAGAGTTCGCCAACATGGCAGTGGCAAATGTGTAGAGTTCGCCAACATGGCAAGGGCAAATGTGAAGAGTTCGCCAACATGGCAGGGAAAAATGTGTAGAGTTCGCCAACATGGCAGGGACACATTTGTAGAGTTCGCCAACATGACAGGGACACATTTGTAGAGTTCGCCAACATGGCAGGGACACATTTGTAGAATTCGCCAACATGGCAGGGACACATTTGTAGAATTCGCCAACATGGCAGGGACACAATTGTAGAGTTCGCCAACATGGCAGGGGCAAATGTGTAGAGTTCGCCAACATGGAAGGTACAAAGATGTAGAGCTCGCAAACATGACAGAGATACAGATATAGAGCTCGCAAACATGACAGAGACAAAGAAGTAGAGCTCGCCAACATGGCAGGGACAAAGATGTAGAGTTCGCCAACATGGCAGGTACAAAGATGAAGAGCTCGCAAACATGACAGGGATAAAGATGTAGAGCTCGCCAACATGGCAGGCACAAAGATGTAGAGTTCGCCAACATGGCAGGTACAAAGATGTAGATATCGCCAACATGGCAGGTACAAAGATGAAGAGCTCGCAAACATGACAGGGATAAAGATGTAGAGCTCTCCAACATGACAGGTACAAAGATGTAGAGATCGCCAACATGGCAGGTACAAAGATGTAGAGGTCGCCAACATGGCAGGTACAAAGATGTAGAGTTCGCAAACATGGCAGGACCAAAGATGTAGAGCTCGCCAAAACGGCAGGGACAAAGATGTAGAGCTCGCCAACATTACATAAAGATGTAGAGCTCGTCAAGATGACGGAGACAAAGATGTAGAGCTCGCCAACATGGCAATATGGTAATATGTTTGCGTTTGTTTGAGCTCTTGATATTGAATTGAATTCTTTAATGTAACATGTTTTTGAAAGTATAACATTGTTCATACATTGCATCATTGCGACCAAAGTGTAAACTGTTACACGTATTTTTCGAAGCACTGTAAAATCTTGTGAAAAGCAGATTAATGGAAAGCATCGAAATAAAACTAGATTAAATTTAGAATATATAGGAATATTTCTCTTGCTCGACTTCGAATCGCTTCAACGTAGAGTGTGTATACATGACGTGTACAATTTTATAAATAATTTTAAAATTTTATTTTGTTGTATTTATTAACGTGAAACTAGATTCACCTTATATACAATGTTCAACTACATGATTGTTGTTTAACTATTCCCAACAAACACGTTTTATTATAATACTAGAACATATTACCTGTGTGCTTTAACTTATTATCTGACCAGATACATGTTTTCCTGCATTCAATAAAATAAGACAATCTCTCACCCAGAACCCCCTAAGAAAAGAGGGCGGCCTGAAAACAGCTAGTGCTGAGACCTGGATGCAGATGCCGACGTGGGACAGCTGGAGAGACTCGCCCAGAACCGACACGCCTGGACTAAGCTGGTCGGCGGCCTACGTCAGATACGGGACCACAGGTGAAGATAAAATGGGATGAGAGTTTTAAAAAAGCATTATCATTGTATGTTACGAGCATCTAGAGGATATGTGTTTGCTCTCGAGGTATTATCATAAAATTATTTCCTTCTTAAAGTTAGATAATTTATCAAAACGAAAATTATACTAGCAATGATAAAAAAACTGCGTGATCTATACACGTATATTATTCAAAATAAATAAAGCGAAGCTTAAAGATAAATCGTTCAAGAAACTACCATCCGAGAAAAAATATTAATAAAGTTGAACGATATAAACCCGATGACCTATCATGTAGCTGAAACAGCAAGTAGATAATAAATTTATACAAAACAGATATCTCAACTAAAAAATCAAAGCGCTGAAGGCACTGAATTTGTTCGCTATTGCATAATCTTAGAAGCAACTCAGTTTTCAAACTTATGTTATAGCTTTTTATATCGCAAGTTTGAAATGAACACAACCCGTTCAAATTTTAAAGAGTGTGTCTTAAAGCACAGGTCGAGATGTGTGTGACTGTTTATCCTCATATTTATGTTATAGAGATAACTTAGACAAAATAACAACAATATGTCTTTATTTTCACAATTGGTCGCTGCACTGGCAACCATCTTCAGAAGTGTGGTTTCCTTGCTAAAGAATAACAAGCCTATACTCATGTACATGTTGTGATATGTGTATCTTATACTATATCTATTTTCTTTAAATTATTGAGAAACAATTTTGCCCACATGACAGACTTTTAATGCAGCATTACGCCCCGATTTCTCTGAAAGCAGCCAATATGTACAGATTTCAATGATAAACTTACCAATGTCATCGCACAAGCTGATTTTAATACTAGACTGGCCAATATGTCCCACAAGCTATTAAACCTATTATTGACATAATTACAGGCTGTCGTCTGCTGCAATGTACCAGTTAAGTATAAACAGAAACGCTTTAAGCATTTGTCGTCTGCTAAATTAGACTGGAGTTATCCACACAGGCAGCCATGGGTTACGGGCCCTACCGTAGCTAAGGCATTGTGATTTGCAACATTGCGTCTGCATTATTTGTGAGCTTCGCTATATAAGATAGCATAGTTATATGATCAAATTTAATCACTGACATTTTTCCATTCTTTTTTGGTATACAGAAAGACTCATTTGAATCAATCATGTTTCGATTAAACACAATTGTTTGTCCCGTGAACACAATAGTCACTGTTGTATGCCTCCCTGACAACATATGTGCTTTAGTAGGTACAGTTTAAGGCGCAAACGCGAACCTTGGTACATGTATTGCATTGTACATAGTGGTGTTCGACTGGCAAATGAAAATCGTTTTAAACCTCCTACATCTCTACTTTTTAAAAGGTTCTTACATATTTTTATCTGAACTTTCATTCTTGTCTACTTCTCATCAACGTTGTTTAGGTTTAAGATCGTGCATACCGTTTAAAAAGGGCCATAGTGCGTACCATCCTTGACACCCATGCTTACTCAAATACGCTGTACTTAATTGACCACGTGTAATAAGGCTAGCAAACTTTCATAGCAATAAATAGTTAATGAGACATCTCATTTGTTCCGTGTCCAATTTTTCAGACGGTCAGTTCCGGATTAAGCATCGTGGAGGCCCAAAGACAGTAAAACTTTAAGGGCCCACGCCCATGGCCCAAAGTCGGCCTAGTGTCTACTCGAACGCCAGTACCAAGCAAAACAATACTGTTTTGCAAATAATACATTATTGTCACTCGGTAAGACAATGCTATTCCTTTTATCGGAACATAACAATGATATACAATAATTGGCTTCGTCAAGTCATTAGATTAGGCTACGTAAGTAAGTATTTTTTTTATTATTTCGTCACAGTCTCATGGGGCCCCTAGAATGGGTCACGTGACCCAGATTCGAACTCGTTCTATATATTGTCAAGAAAAACACTGTGCCTCTATTAATCAAAACTTGGTCAAACAAGTGGCTTCTATGTTGCTATATGGTTGCTCTGTTATAATAAGATCTCGTTTTTTTACGCACGTGAACCATGTTCGAAATCGGCCTTTATTTGCAAAGATAAAGATGAGACCTAGTGACCTTGTTTTCGGATGCACGTGGCACAGATTTTAACACAGCATAAACAATTTAAAGAAAGAAATCACCCAATTTTCAGACTGGTTATAAAGTTCGACATGGTGACCAGTTTTTCAACGCATGTAACTCAGATGCAAACGTGGCCAAGATAATATCATGACCAAATTCGGACAAAGGTGTAATAAGATTGATATATCTGGTCTATAGAGTGGTAACAATGTTTTTCTAAGATTTTACCTGGTGACCTATTTTTGGACGCACGTGACTCAGATTATAACTCGTCCTATATACTGTCCAGATATTTTTTGACAGAGTTTCATAAATATTTGATGCAAAATGTGGCCTGTAGAGTCGTTACGAGCTATAATTTTACGACAAACTCAGCATACTGCTCACCGCACGACACAGGACGACACAAGCCGGGCATCAGATGATCACACAAGCTCATTTTGAGCACTTAAGCTAAAATACAAAAATATACAAAGAGTGTTAATTGTCATTATACGTACAACAGCGTAATACAGCGTCTTTTGTTGCTACCGGAAATATATATACATGTATTCATATTAAATAGATCCTATTAAAACGCACGTACAAATTATAACCGTAGTTTCTCATCATTGGCAATATAATATTTTTCTCTTATATAAAGCTTTATTTCCATTAAATTTAAATGTCGCTGGACAACTTCTTACATTTCATAACTTCAGTGTCATAAATGTCGAATAGATGATACCTGGATTACTGCACAGATTGGTTCGATACCCTGTGGATCACGTAATTGCCTCGTTTCGTGTTAAAATAAGTACCCAACTAAACACACCCTGTTAGCAACGTGGTGTTATTTTCAAACGAGACAACCATCTAATAAATAATTATAAACGGTTTGGTAGCGATAAATCGACAACCAGTCTCACTGAGGCTCGTTTTGGATTCAGCGATAAATTACTGCGATATTTTAAAAGCTCGACTTGGGAATGTGATACTCGTCTGTATTGCTTGTTTTATGAACCGTATTATTAAATATGGCGTAACAAATAAAGAGAATACTGTACGATCGTGTTTAGTTTAAACCTATTGATTTTAGCTCGATTGCATCGAAAGACTAAAGCTTATTTGAAACGCACTCGAGTCCGTTTTGGGACTATAACCAGTACTTAGTGTCTATGGGGGAGATATTAAAAACGCTCTTACAGTGACCTCCCGGTCGCTAGACGGACACCATATCCGCTACGCAAAGACGACCTTATGATCGATCTTATTTTTAATGTATACGGTTAGGCTCAGCTTTAAATATCGGTGAGGCTTGCCATAGAATACACGGAAATACATATAATGACGTTTGTAACATTATTCTGCGTTGTCGATATATATACAGGATTCCTCGGGAGATAAATATTTTATACAAAAGCACACTAAGCTTTGCTAAATTGTTATAGTTAAAATATGAGTAAAATTGAAAGTCATACGCATACGATCTGCTTCCATGCGGCGTTTAGAATAACGCTATGACGTCGACTTCATGCACACAACTCAAAGAACGTTTTACGAGGTTTCGTAAATGCATGCCGACTGAACACCTAAACACACACAACTCGAACACAACACACAAAACACACACACAAAAAACACACACAACTAACGAACAACAACTGATATTTCGGGCCATGCCACACGTCTTATTCAACTCCGAAGGAAATCATATACATAAAAATACCAAATTCGAAGAAGTGCCAACGTTTCTTTCAATTAAGTCGTTCGTATTAATGTGATATATATTGATCCCTAAGAGAAGAATTTGAAAGTCATTTACGATACAAGTATATTCCAATAATTTGACCAATTTGGCGTGGCATTGTTATACCATTTAGGCATGACATGAACAAGATGTGTAGAGGACCACTATCTGATATTGCATACCAAATACCAATGATCTTGGGTCCAGTGTTAGTTTTGTACTACTATAATTCTTTATACACATTGTAAACAACGGGGCGTGGTCAGTATAACCACAGGGGCATTATTTAAGAAACAAATTACAAAGCACTTCTATTTGATGAAGTTATTTACTACTATCAATCTAAACAAAGCATGTGGCCACTGGGGCGTGAAAAATATTGACCACCTGTACATAACTTGAAAAAAAAATGCAAGATACCTCTTTCTGCTGTTTTCAGTGTTGACACCAGGGGCTTTATTTGACAAACATAGTAGAGGACCATTATACGATAATAGACATCAAATAGTATACCCCTGACCCGTACCGTTTCAGAGAAGGATTTTGTAAATGTTATTTAGTATATGAGTTGATATAAATCAGGTGACCCCGTGGGTGTTGACAGTTGTGTCCCCAAATGGTATGAATTCACCAAACTTAGAAGAGGACCTCTTTCCAAGTTTCACAACATATATTAAACTCCTGACCATTGCATTTTGCATTAAAACATTTGTAGCGATGGTGAACCGCATGTGTAGCGGCCGGTACAATTAAAACAACTTTGAAAGAGGTTCATCCGATCATACTTCATGTGAAGGTTCGTTTCCATCTGCTTAGGGGTTAAGAAGAGACTTCGTTTGAACGTAGAGCTTATGGAGACACACGACGTAAGACGCACTACAGTATGCACGACGAAATGAGCGATCACAACAAATCACCATGAGTGCACTGTGAACAGGTTGTCTTAAACGCTGATAACTATTGGAACGATCACGTCAGAACAGTCACAATTCGAACCGGTTAGCGCCGGAAAGCTTTAAATATTGTTTATGAACTTACATGTCTTTAGCGCTTCCTTGAAAACTAAAATGGTGATATCTATTAATTATTCAAATGCGTTTAATTAAAGCATTGTTAATGAGCTCGACTAGGGAAAGCCCGGAACATTTCAAATCAACATTGACTTTCAGCTTGAACACATCGGACTACGAAGCTCGCGCAATGAATCTTTTAGTCTATCTGTGCGCAGTTGTTCTTATTGCAGTGAAAGATATAAAAGGGTTGAAAACATCCAAGTTATTTATGGGCAATACTTATGTGGAAAATGTATGTGCTGGAAATTATCGC
>VMBQ01003018.1:0-15791 GCA_007657795.1 Dreissena rostriformis
TAGCATTTGTCTTACCATTTATATTCACATGTCTGCATGGGCTAGTATTAAGCATTTCATTCAACGCGTCCCGAATTCGAACCCCATGACCGTCATAGTTTTTTTTTAATTTAATCTTATTCCTTATTATTGTAATTATTTATAACTATTCCATATTAAATAGCTTATTTAGTTAATTAATAACATATGTTTTTAAAAAGAAAATCTGCGAACAAAGTACTTTAATACTTTATAATCTACTCATATATTGGCTGTTTAGGACAAGTACTGTATTTTCTGTTGCGAACTTGAAAACAATGGCTTTTGCATTTTAAAAATAGATTGATATTCGATGCTCAGGCTCTACTATCCAAATAACATTTTCACAAAGCCCACCTAGCGAACCAGAACATGTAGTAGATAAACCTAATGTATAGAGGTCTATTTCATAATCAAATAAAACAATAGGTTGAAATTAAACTAAAATAGTCGTTATTTGACTTAAATTAAATTTGAATTATGCGTGAAAATTTCTGAAAACAACGAACATTCAACTCGATTTATTCAAAAGCAAAAAACGAATAAAAACACATCTCTTTCTGGCCTTTTATTTGTTCGTGGTTGATATCTTGATGAAAAAAGGTATAGAGCATGGCCCCAACGATTATCACGTGTGTTAAACGAGTAAACCGTTTTATGACTTTTTAATCCGTTTTATGACTGTTCACGGTTATCCTATACTTAAAAGTAATAAATCAGCACTTGCCACCACTGTCAATGGCAAAAGCTTCCGACGTTTTGTTTTCACCCACACGTTTATTCATGGTAAAAAACGGAAAAACGTTACAAAAAAAGAACGTTTCTCTGAAATAATGAAAAACGAGTTATGATGTGTGCGCACTGCTCTTCTTCTTAATTTCCTCACCGCAATATGAACTTTTCTAAGATTCCTTTCAGTACTTTTTAGGCCGGTGTCAATATAAAAAGATACTTCCGCGAGAAAATAAGTTCGGGAAAATGTTCTCTGTTAAACGCGGACGTGTTAGGAAACTTTCACAAACTGCGTGCGCGCCCAATATTTTACAATTCGTAACGAGACCCAAACTGTCGGGAAAAGACATTGGGAAGAGTATACTTTCAGATTAAATAGCGCAGGTGGTGACAGATTCTGAAATATTTGGCTCAAAATACCGCTTGGATTCATGTCTCAAAAACTAATAAAATCGTGATTTCCACTGGCTTGTTATTGATGGAGAGGGTTTGGCAATGTGAGTATGCTCTGAGACTGAAAGGCGAGAGTGTTGAAACTGTTTGAAACAAAATGACTCCATCATCGATTTGGCAATATACAATTAATACTAGTATTTACAAACAACCATTGTCACTGTGAATTAATAATGACTTAATTGAGAATAAGAATTGCTGAAAATTATCAATATCCAAAAATGAAACGCTAATCTGATCCAGAAGTATATGTACGTTTTGATCAAATCGTAAAAAAACTTATTGACAAATAGTTTTTAGGGAAAAAACTAATTGTAACAAAAAGCTTGCAGTGAAAAATAATTGACCCAAAATCGTATCTGTTGCCATGGATTGTATAGATAAAATAACATTACACTACATGGAACAAGATCCAAAGAGATAAATACACGCACTACATTTAAAACATTACACTAAAACGAACCTATACACGTACTTATTTGTTAGATGTGACAAATTTTCCGTAATTCGCATTAAAACATTGGACCAATTAAACAAATCGAGCAAATAATAACAAGGTCGGCTCCGGGTCGAATTATTTCAAACATAAATCGAAAGAAACTAATCTGGTCGAATCTGAATTCAGGATTTGCCATTTCTGTTTAATTTATAAACTAACACATATATTCACAGAAGTGTTTCAATATTTTGTTTTATTAAGTACTAATTAACGTCATCTGTAGAGCTATGTCAAGTTTATTGTTTATTGGTTAACTGAACGTTACGATAATAGGTATACAGATATATACTACAAATTATAACATAAAGTTGTGTTTGATACTCGTACTTAACTGCTCGCTTTGAAATCAGAAACAATGTAAACCCTTAGTAAACTGCACAGTTCAATGGATGACCTAAAATTATTTGTCTGACGCTTTTCATGCTTCGTTAGCTGGATTACCGAGGATTCCGGTTTTCTTGACAATTCAGTTGCTATCACCTTATGTTTCGCATGCAGAGGCCTACTAACCTTACTGGTGCACAAGAAACTAACTGCAACAAACAAGCCTTGCAATGTATTGAACACTGTAAAAAGATACCACATTACTTTACTGTTGCTGAAATTGGCCGTAAATGCGTACACCCATGTGAGACCCATCACCATTGACAGTTTTAGATTAATCAATAGGGAATATGTATTCTCTGGTAGCCTGTCGGTTTGCTCGTGCAATATGAATGGCTGTAAATACGAACGATATAATATCAAATAGTTTCAAAACTGCAAGTGGCCCGGCGAAAAACACGATCAAACTCACTCGAGAATTAAATCAGCACAAACCTTTGCCGTATCTTGGTTTGAAATCCGAGTTGATATTCAGATCAGCTATGTCAATAATCAAAACTATTCCAACTACAATCACGGGTATACCCAAAGCGTAAATGCTATACAAACAAAAACGTCTTCCTTCTTTATCTGCAGACACGGATGCAACAAAGCTTTTGGAAAATGTTTTCGAGAGATTGAAGGCTATACTATTCATCCTGCCGAATGCAGCTAAGAAGAAATAGTGGATTAAAATTGCGATGGTCGTACACAAAAAATGGCAAAGAATTCATTTTCGATGCAATACTGAACGTTGTCTGCGCTTATAACAATGAAAGAACGAGGCATATCATAATCTTTCCCGGAGTGTTCAGTAATTGTGGGCATGATATATATACAATAATTGTCAGCAACAACGCTGCAATTGAAATGAGGATTCCTATCAAGGAAATGTACCCCTCGATTTCTTCCAAAATCATTCAAACTTCGGGTGCGTTACAATCGTCTGAACATACCTGAAGCAAGTGTTGGCATATAAACTCATCTGAGCCATCCTGTATATACTCCGTGTTTTTTTTACTGTTCTGCCGATTGATGTAATAAACAATTGTGAATCGTTTGCCTTTGTGTATTCCTCCTTGTCTAGTTGAACAAGCGTACAGTTCATGTCGATTCGAGATAGATTAACACTGATGTCCGCATTTAAGCCATCGATGTCATTTGTCGCTCGTGTATGGCATCGCCCTTGCATTGGTAACTTTCCGTACGGACAAAAAATCGTTCTACACTTTCCATACTCCACGTCAAATATCGCATTATCTTCACATCGTGTGGTACTAGTGAAAACATGATTATGTTCGCGTATATAATTTCTATTTATATCAACCAATAAACTGTAGCTGTAAGGAGGCCCCTCATCAATATCTATATCAGGCACGTATTCGCAGTAAATGTTTTCCGTCCGTATACCGTTACATTCTGCACAATGCCTATTCCGGTATGTCAGGTCTTTACCGGTATATACAACATAATATGGTGCACGTGCACACATTTCGACTTGAGACTCATTTGATCCCTCCGGACAACTGGATAGCAGTGGTAACTTAAGGCATGTACGGTATTTGACCTGGTCATCAGTTGGTGATAATGACAAACGACAGAGCCTATTATTAGGTTAAGCTAGGACATTAACACATTATGGGCATGTATAGTTAGCTTGCCAATATACAAAGTCGTGTTCCTCGTTGCAAAACGCGCAGAACATATTCCTGTACATAACTTGAAATTCGGTTTGGTCACTGACAGGAATTTGTAAAGTAAAATCTTCTTTAAAATCAGCTTTTGTTCACATAATTGTCTTATTTTTTGGTCCGCCCAAAGATCCGGAGATTGAGTGACAGATAAAAATCCATATCGGTATGTATATTCTCTCAGTCCATAAATGTCTTCTTGACATGAAAACAGTTCTGGTCGCGAAACAGAAGCAATATTTTTAACTGAAATGTTACGGATATTGTTTTTGCAACAATCACCCATCACATGACACATGGTGTCACAATGGCAATTCTTATCCGGGAAAGTAAGTTGCAGTTCACATTTTTGTTTAAATAAACATAGAGAAGAACCGTACTCGTATTCGTAGTCGTTATACTGGGCCCTTACGGCGATGGCACACATGAGGAGGAGCATTACCTTCATCTGCAGGTACTTTAGTGATATAGCCATACTCATGAATGCGCAAAGACAACATCGATTCATGCGTAGCATTTACTTGGACTCAAAAATGTCACAATAAATATCCTGATAACAGGTTATTGCTACTGCGAGAGGACATTTTTATTAAAGTTAACAATAAATATATTGAACTAAAAAGATATGCGGCGTTGATTTATTTATTTTTTATTTTTATTTTTATTTATTTTTTGGTGAAAGGTCATCAGTTAAATAAATGAGCGCAATTATCGTTAATGTCTGTTTTCTTCGCAGTTCTTAGCTGCCTTATAGCCACGTCAATAACGAAGTGTAGTGCCAGTTGTTGCAGCTTTTGTCGCATTATTATATACTGCTGATCGTTTATCTATTGTTTAAACACATGCATACGAAATACGAGTGACAATGTAATAACAACATATAAGTTAGCCGTTCAAACGTGAATCATCCACGAGCAATACAAATATTTATTCGCATGTTCTTCGAACAGACCTGCTTTTTGGGTTGGCGTAGATTGCTATTTGATTCGATTATTTATGGTATCGTGAATTTTAGCACGATCATGCTGAATATTTTGGTCAAGTATGTGTACTTAGTTTTACTAAATCAAAACTTGTATGTATCATGTTATTGTTCAAAACAGATTAAAAATGTATTTTTGACCTGCCATGAGTGTACGATAATACTAGCAATTGAATACGCCCAATATCTTCTGTTTAAGGTATTTCTGGTCTAAAAATGATTTTAGTTTGCCTAAGTAAACGCAATAGCGTTGATAAAACGATCTCCGGACAGACTGGCCTCAAATTGACCATGATGCCATGCGAAATGGAAGAAAATCCATTTAAATAGAGGTAAGGATTACACTGCTGAAACGACGGCTTGTGAAAAACTGTATACTTCGTATGAATAGATTTCAGTGCGGGAAATTAAAATGGAATTTATACGACAAATTAAAAACACGCATTTTGTATTTACAAAAATCTATGTTACCAGAACATATCTGGCTTTGAAATTTTGGCTTTAGCTATAAGGAACATTGATTTGTTATTGGGTAACTTTATCTTACGAAATACTATGCGAAATTTCCGTTGATTTTTTAGTATTAGTGGGGCTTTAAGGATATAAACCTGCTTAAATTCATTTCAAACCTTACAGTAATCCCAGACTTTCCCACATAATTAGCAAACTTTAAATATACTTAAATAACAAATAAAGTGTATCAAATCAAACGTAACAAGCAATAAAGAGAGAATCTACCATTGATAAAATTGTTATATATTCACAAAATGATTTAACATACAATAAAACAACATATTTACCATATTCTAAGGCAGGACCAGATGAAATACAGTCCTGCTTCTAATACGCGGTATTAATCATGAAGTATATATAACGGATTCAAGTAAAACTTCATTTAGTGATAGAAGGCTTAGAGGAAAACTGCAGGGTACACGAATAATATATCTATCATCAGTACTTAAATATGTATGGGCATTTAGTACAGTTTCATTCTCTAAGCATTGCTACGGATGACAAGTACATGTGTAGTTTAATATTTAATAAAACTTCGTACATTCAAATTGGACATTGCGAGGAATAGCATAGTACACGAAACACGAAAATGTCTTGTTATTATTTCCATTGCCATTTGCTTATAGATATACATTATTTCCAAATGAGGCTGGATAAAAAATTAACATAAATATAAATATGTTATATGCTAATACAATATGCCCACATGCCATTGAACATTCTAAAACAATAATTGACAATAACACGACAAAGCGATTAAATTTAAGTCGAAGCAGTCTACCAATTTGTAGCTAAAGTGACACGAGAACATACTTAAATGTGCTATCGTATGCTCTAACTTTTGCTCGTTTTTTCCCAGAAAGATATACCACTTGATAAACACCATTGACATTTTTTAATTTAGCACTTTGCCAATTGTTTAACCTGTTTCAAGTAAAACAAAGACGGGTACAATCCCCATATTAAAATACGTCCTTGTTTATCCCATGTTATTTTTTTAAATTAATTCAGTCGATATAAGCCCGTTTTCAATCGCTGATTCCACGCTACGCAGAATTTGACTTGTACATAAACACTTTTTTCACGATCGTTCTTGCCATCAACGATAAGCCTATGGAACGCCATACCTGAACCTGTTAGATCTACTCCTTCTCTCTCTCTACCTTCAAAGCAAATCTAAACAAAGACAAACACAAAATCTACACAAAATCTACATGCATTACTACGGTGTAATGTTCTACACGCACGTTTGCGAATGCATTGCAGCAAATTAAATTAACATTTTTATTTATATTTGTTGGCATAACATTTCGTGGTTTTTAAAACAAAAACACGTCTTCGTGGACATTTATTTTTCTGACTATTGAAAAAAAAAAGGAATTTGCGTGCGTCATTTTCCGGCGTGTTCGTGTTAAATTGGCGGATCGGTCACTCCACTAAATCAACAGATTTTAATGCCCCACGAATATAAGTGATTGTGTTAGTATCTGTCAAATATAGCTTTAAAGCCCCTGTCCATCGAAAATAATGCAGTACTGCGTAAAATGCATCAATTCTTATTAGCGCAAATTGTCTTTTTATATAACTGAAAACATTTCGTTTAAACACAAATAATTGGTATGAACGTAATTTACTTTCTATATATATTCCACATGCGTAAAATACCATGGGTGGTTAGACAAAAACACCGTGAACAAAAATTGAAAGTACATTTGTATTATTAAACCTGAAGGACATCTCATGTGTTTCAATCAAACGCCATTCACTCTGAGTGTGTATGAACTCAATTTATAAGAAATATATTTTCTGAAAACTGACAGGTCAAGATGTAAGCACATTCCATACAGTCCATTATAAGCATGACAAGTTTTAATTTAATGCCATTAGATCGTGAAAGAATGTACTTCAGTAGACAAAAGGTGCGTACGACTTGACACACCAGCGTGACGAAAAATACAATACCCAACGGTTATCATGTAAAAATAAATAAAACACTTCAATCATTTATACTTAATAACCTTATCACCGTAATAAACACTTAATTGCAGTGTTATTTTCCGTCGAGGAGTCTTCAATTTCGCCTGTTCGTGCCCAATGTAATAATGTTGAATTGAATAAACGTGTCAATCAGAGGGTAATAAACGTGTGAAATCCAAGACTGTCTTTTCCAATATAGGCATATTATTGTTAATTATTTTTTAAATCGTGTTCTACATTGTATTACCATGATTAATATTTCGTTTAATCGTGAACTGACATATATACAATTATTAAGAATTGTAATGTTATAGAAATTTTTTCACCGCAAATTATGCAATGCATGCTAAATTGCATCATTTGCTAAGGCTGACCCGAAGTTCGATTGATCCCCATCATTAAATACAGATTGGGCATTGTAGTAACTCAACAAGATATGCTCATAATTAGCAGGTTTGATATGAATTACACCCTTCATTTATTACCCCAAAAATGTTTAGTATTTAAACTATGTTTCCTGTTATTTTTACTTAAAACATGATTATGTTGAGAAGAGGTATGCGAATGTTTCGATTAAAAAAAAACACACGGAATTTTGTATTTACAGAAAAATGTATTATGTTATAAGATAGACAATATGCTGTAGATGAAGCAGTCTTGCTAGTGAAGAGATAACCACGTTACCAGCAAAGTCAATCAAACTATGTTGCCGGCAATAACACGATGTATGATCATTTAACTATTAAGCATTATGTATTATATTATTGTTGCTTAATTTAAAACATTGACTATGCTCTTATCACCGTGCAGGCATTGAGGGTTTAGAGTCAATAATGTATAAAAGAAGAATATTTTTTCATATTGATATTACAATTAAATGAATGATTTGTTTTGTTGTTTTAGCAAATATTAAGTTCAATAACAACAAAAATAACCCTGAAGGCAAATGTAACGTGTTAAAAAAAATCCAATTTCAATAAAATGTTGGCAAGTCTGTGGTCTCCATTGTATTGATGTACAATTGATGTGTTTGTAGAAGGTTGCTAATAATTGTTTTGTTATTATTTTATTGTGTCATAGGCTACAGAAATCAGTACAAATGAGGAAAAAATACATTTTCGTGTTTTGTCATTTTTTAAAAGATGGATGCAAGCATAAGTCAAATCCAAAGTTTTAGGTTTCTATCTATAATAGTTTTTGAGATATTGAGTTTTGAACACATGCACCCTTATACAATCTTTAAGCTAAAAAATGGTTTTCTATATCAATTGAAAGTGACAACAAACTCTTTTGTAATTACATTATTCATGTATTTGCCTTGCAGTATTCACAAATAGATTGTAAATGGACGATATGTGACTAGTGTAAATTGGAATATACGTATGTAGCATATATCCGAAGTATTTGTATAAGTACCAATATGTGAACTTATCAATATGTAATTAATGAATTTCGAACTTAATACCTGCTGTCTAGCCCAGGTGTTGTCATTACTCGATCTTTGTATTTGTCCAATAAAATCTTGAGACAATAGCAGGCAAGTAGGGCCGTGAATAAAAAGAACTTTCGTCTCAATTAAAAATACTAAAAATGCGCGAAATGGTTAACATGCAATATAATATAATTTACTATTGTATGCCCAATTCAAAAGGGTAAGTGAAGAACATTTTCACACTCAAATTTCGAAATAATACAGTGTGTGTGTGTGTGTGTGTGTGTGTGTGTGTGTGTGTGTGTGTGTGTGTGTGTGTGTGNAACATCATATAAGATTTGTTGTTCCCTATCCTTGTTTTTTTTTTCAAAACATATTTTAATTCGTTTTCAATATTTAACAAGGAAACAGTTCTTTCACAAGCCGCCGTTTCAGCAGCGTAGTCCTTATCTCTATTTAAATGTATTTTCTTCCATCTCGCATGGCGTTTACTTAGGCAAAATAAAATTAAGTTTACACCAGAAATGCCTTAAACAGACGCAATTGGGCGAATTCAATCACTGGTATTATCATGCCCTCATGGCAGGTCAAAAATACATGATTAATGTGTTTTGAACATCAACTGGATAAATACAATTTTTGATTTAGTAACAGTTATTTCACAAACGAGACCAATATAGCTAGCATGATCGTGCTAAAATTCACTATACTATATATAATTCAATTAAAAAGCAATCTACGCCAACCCATAAAGAACGTCTGTTAAAAAAAACATGCGAATAAATATTTGTATAACGCGTGGACGATTCTCGTTTGGTCGGCTAACTTATATTTTGTTATTTCATTTTCACTCGTCTTTCGTATGTATGTGTTTTATCAATAGACATACTATAAGCAGTATATAATAATGCGAAAAAGGCCGCAAACCCTCGAAATTGACGTGTGGGTATGAGGCATCTAAGAACTGCGAAGAAAACAGACATTTACAATAATCGATCGCATTAATATGACTAATAACCTTTCACTAATCAACGCCGCATATCTTTTTAGTTAAATATATTTATTGTTAACTTTAATAAAATGTGCTCTCGCAGTAGCAATAACTTGTTATCAGGATATGTATTGCGACTTTATTGAGTCCAAGTAAATACTCTGAATGAATCAATGTTGTCTTTGCGCATTCCAGAGTATGTCTCCATCACTGAAGTACGTGCAGATGAAGGTGATGCTCGTCCTCCTGTGTGCCATCACCGTAAGGGCCCAATATGACGACTACGAGTACGACTCTCCTCAGTGTTTATCGAAACATGAATGTGAACTGCAACTTACTTTCCCGGATAAGAATTGCCATTGTGACGCCATGTGTCGCGTGATGGATGATTGTTGCAAAAACATTATCCGTAACATTTCAGTTTAAACATTGCAGCTTCTGTTCCGCGACCAGAACTGTTTTCATGTGAAAAAGACATTTATGGGCTGGGAGAATACCCATACCCATATGGATTTTTATTTGTCACTAAATGTCCGGATATTTGGGTTGACCAAAACATATGACAATTATGTGAACAAAACGCCGATTGTGCAGAAGATTTTACTTTAAAAATTCCTGTCAGTGACCGAACCGAATTTCAAGTTATGTACAGGAATATGTACTGCACGTTTTGTAACGACGAATACGACTTTGTATATTGGCAAGCTAACTATACATGCCCAAAACGCGTTGATGTCCTAGCTATACCTTATAATAGGCTCTGTCGCTCGTTATCATCACCACCGGATGACAAGGTCAAATACCGTACATGCCTTATGTTACCACTGCTATCCAGTTGTCCGGAGGGATCAAATGAATCTCAAGTCGAAATGTGTGCACGTGCACCATATTATGTTGTATATAACGACACAGATCTGACATACCGGAATAGGCATTGTGCAGAATGTAACGGTCTACGGACGGAAAACATTTACTGTGAATACGTGCCTGATATAGATATTAATGACCCCCTCCGTACAGCTACAGTTTATTTCACTCATTCCACAACATGTGAAGATAATGCAGTATTTGACGTAGTGTATGGAAAGTGTAGAACGAGTTTCTGTCCGTACGGTAAGGTACCAATGCAAGGGCGATGCAATACACGAGCGACAAATGGCAGCGATGACTTAAATGCGGAGATCCGTGTTAATATATCTCGAATTGACATGATCTGTAGGCTAGTTCAACTAGACAAGGAGGAATACACAAAGGCAAACGATTCACAATTATGTATTACATCAATCGGCAGAACAGTCAAAAACACGAAATATATACAGAATGACTCAGAGTGTTTATATGCCAACACTTGCTTCTGGTATGTTCAGACGATTGTAACGCACCCGAAGTTAAAATGATTTTGGAAGCTATCGAGGGGTACATTTCCTTGATAGGAATCCTCATTTCAATTGCAGCGTTGTTGCTGACAATTATTGTATATATATCATGCCCACAATTACTGAACACTCCGGGAAAGATTATGATATGCCTCGTTCTTTCATTGTTATAAGCGCAGACAACGTTCATTATTGCATCGAAAATGAACTCTTTGCCATTTTTGTGTACGGCCATCGCAATTTTAATCCACTTTTTCTTCTAAGCTGCATTCGGCTTAATGAATATTATAGCATTCGATCTCTAGAAAACATTTTCCAAAAGCTTTGTTGCTTCCGGGTCTTCAGATAAAGAAGGAAGACTTTTTGTTTGTACGCTTGGGGTATACCCGTGATTGTAGTTGGAATAGCTTTGATTATTGACCTAGCTGATTTGAATATCAACCCTGTTTTCAAACCTAGATACGGCAAAGGTTTGTGCTGGTTTAATTCTCGAGTGAGTTTGATCGTGTTTTTCGCCGGACCACTTGCAGTTTTAAAACTATTTGATATTATATCGTTCGTTTTTTACAGCCGTTCATATTGCACGAGCAAACAGACAGAGCAAGGCCTAAGCAGAATACATGTTCCCGATTGATTAAATTTTAACTTTCAATAGTGATGGGTCTCACATGGGTGTTCGCATTTCTGACCAATTTCAGCAACAGTTACGTAATGTGGTATCTTTTTATCGTAATCAATACATTGCAAGTCTTGTTTATTGCAGTTAGTTTCTTGAGCACCAGAAAGGTAAGTAGGCTTCTGCACGAGAAATATAAGGTGATATCAAGTGCATTGTCAAGCAGTAGCGGATCCGTGGTCTAGTGGTAACACACTGGCTTCACAATCCAGAGATCGCTGGTTCGATCCCCCGCTGCACCTAACCTACTAACTCGTCTTTCGCATGAGACGTTAAACCGAGGTGCAGTGTACTAGGTGCTATACACCGGGCACTAAAAGACCCAGGGTCACCTCTGGAACGGGATGTCTCCTGTATCTTGCACTATCCCCCGTAACCAACTAACACGTCTTCTGGGGGCGATGGCCATATGGGAGACAATCCCGGTGCACTCGATAAAAATGAAGACACACACATGGTCAAGCAAACCGGAATCCTCGAGAATCCAGCTAACGACGCTTGCGAAATCGTCAGAAACATTTTAGGTTATACAATGTGCTGTGCTGTTGACTAAGACTTGATATTGTTTCTGATTTAAACGCGAGCAATCAAGTACGAGTATTAAACACAACTTTATGTTGTAATTTGTAGTATATATCTATATACTGCTAGTAATGTATTGATTCGCCATCTGAACAGCATGGGAAAATACCTAGTTTCTTCACTTTCAGTTAACCAATAAAGAATAAACTTGAAAAAGGTCTCTCGACAGATATGGTGCTAATTGGTACCTTATAAACAACATTTTGAAACACTTCTGTGAATATATGTGTTGGTTTATAAATTAAACAGAAATGGTAAATCCTAAATTCAGATTCGACCAGATTTGTTTTTCCCGATTTATGTTTGAAATAATACGACCCGGAGCTGTCTTTGTTATATTATTTGCTCGATGTTTTAATTGGTCCAATATTTAAATGCGAATTACTGTAAAGTGTTACCTCAAACAAATTAGTACATGTAAAGGTTTCGTTTTTAGTTTAATGTTTTAAATGTAGTCCGTGTATAAATCTCTTTGGATCTTTTTCCTTATAATGTTTTGTTATTTAATCTTAAACAAAGATATAATATTACGTGTAATTCATTTGTATTAGCAAAGGTAATATTCACCCTTAAAAGTAAAATATGTACAAGAAACTGTACGAGCAGATGCTTTTGTAAAATATTTCAAAATAAAAACAAAATTATTTATGTAGCCAAACATTATGCATAAGCTTTAAAATATATGCATAATGTATAGTCAAGGTAGATACATTTTCCAATTTATTACGCTCCATGCTTTGAATGTCCTTGATTTTTATTATAAATATAACTTAATATGTGTAGCATATGAATCATACATATAACCGAACTAACATTGTTTCATCTTTAATTGCATTTCACTATCGTGTTATTTCTCTATTTTCTTTGTCTTTGTGTACAGTTTTGCATGTAATAAAATGTGATGGAAAAATCTAACTATTTGGTTGTTTAACTATTCATTGTGCGATGAATACGTCTTTTTGAATATTTAGAAGCATGTTTCTTGTGCTATTTAAATGTTGTCTTATTAAAGCAGTTAATGATATTTACACAGTATTTAAATATGTATTTATTTAAGCATGTTTTAACTATTTAATAATGCTTGCTTTTAAAATCGTAAACACTAATAATCTACGGATTATTCAAGTTTCATTTATAATAAACACTTAAACGTGCGAGGTCAAATTTAGGCGAAAAAAGCGATGCTACGCAAATCAACACGTTATACCGCATACAAACGCAGTATAAAGGCACTAAACATGCGATTTATACGTAATAACTTGGAATAAGGCGAAATGACGCAAAAGGGAAGGCGTAATAACGCCAAATAAAGGGAATATAATGTGGACTAAAATCGTAAACAATATTTAATAACTTGAAGTTAAAGGCTTATTCTAACACGGCACGCGCCAAATTTCAAATAAACAAAGAAGAAAATCGTCTATGGGTTATTATGCAATAATTATGGGCGGAGCTTATACACTGAAAGCACGCGCTGTAAGTAAACAAAACATGCCGATACATTTTCCACCAGCGTAATAATCCGGTAGTTTGGCTGTTATTGAAGGCGGAGATCTGATCGACAGAACAGCCGAACGTTATTTTTTATGGGCGGAACTTTAATAGTATACGAGAAAAATAAGATAAATTGTATAAATCTTTAGTAAAAACCGTGTTAGAATCGAAATAATTCGTGTACGTTATAGTTTGATGTCGAATAACCCACGGCCGAAAGTTTAGATGAGTGGTTTCAAATCACTCGTGTTTCGCACTCGTGATTTAATCCCTACGCATCTTAACTTCTGGCCGTGGGTTATTCGACAACAAACTATAACGTACACAAATTATTTCTTAAATAGCGTTAAATAATGTTAAATGAAGGATCTATTAAGCGTAATAAAGGTGAATACGACTTTTTACTATTTTATTTTAAGTAAAACAATTATTCTTTTGTAGACTCTTCACTTTTATTGACATCAAATATATTCGTACTTTCGTATTACATGCCTTTCAAAATAGGGAAGGTATTTTTTAAAGAAGAAAATGTTTCATTAACCACAGCTGGCATGACAACAATATATGATTACTATTTGGTTGATGCATGTTAATAAAATGTGTAACCAGACGAGTGAGATATCGCTTATGAAAGATAGATGATTTATCAATACAGTTATATCTGTTTTGTCTTTTGTCGGGTGTTTAATTCTGGGTTGTTCTGTTTTTTGCATACTTATTGTATAATTTCCAAAAACACATTTTAAATTTATTGCACGCAAATCCTTAGGTAATTAAGACTTAACGGTGTGGTATTTACAAACTGACGCTATTATTCAAATGTGACGATATGCACAATAATATATTAACATTCATTTTCTGTTATCGTAATTGTGCCTCTTAATGTTCGGACACTGTATTTTGGGAATATTGTTGAGTATCTAAATTTTTGGACACAAACACAAATATTTTGTGTAAGTGTCTGAAAACTTTAAGTAGTTGCGGTATAGGAAAAAAATATCTGATAACTCTCTGGTATAAATCCCATATACCGCTGCTACTTTTGGTCTATCTTGTATATAGATGAATGCGTATTTGTTACATAGTACATAATCTTAGGCTGTAAAAGATATATTATTTAATCAATTTATGTTATATCAAGTTGAACATTACTACTTTCATGTATGAATAGAGATTAGATGTCAACGTCAAATTAACCCGCAAGTAGTACAAGTCATTGGCAAATAGTTTTTTAAGTAATGTTTCATGTTAATAGATGCACGTATGCACTGCCTACTGGTGGTCAACGTGTAATCAGGCTGCACGGTATGTTACTTAACAAATAGCTTTTTATTGGTGTTTCATGACAAGCAGACTGTGTAATGACATGTTGTACTCGCTTCGTAAATGCACAAGATATGTCAGCCGGCGTCAAATACACATAAAACCTCCCCGTATCAGGTAATTCAACTCGTGTTTAAATCAATTATCTGGACAGCCGTCACCCAATTCATGTGCCAATTTGGTATATAATTGCTACATTTATTGTATGAAGAACAGTAGAGACTCTTATATACGAGAGAACAGACATTTTGTTGTTGAGTTTGTAAGGAGCCTCCGTGCTCCTTACGGAGTTTCTTTGAAACGTTATTAATTAATTAGAAATATTGTGTAGACTGGAAAACGTTATTTTCATTATAAAATAACATGCACAGAACAAGTATTTGTGTTATCGGGTATGTGCTACTACGTAACATATTGATTGAGGATTGCTTTCACAGATGGGTGTGTTGCTTATAACGCATTGCATGTACTCCGGTGACGACGGCCTTACAGTGTACACATCATGGCTCGTATCGTTTATAACGCATTGCATGTACTTCGGTGACGACGGCCTTACAATATACACATCATGGCTCGTATTGTTTATAACGCATTGCATGTACTTCGGTGACGACGGCCTTACAGTGTACACATCATGGCTCGTATTGTTTATAACGCATTGCATGTACTTCGGTGACGACGGCCTTACA
>VMBQ01003018.1:16203-38703 GCA_007657795.1 Dreissena rostriformis
ATATATATAACTCTACAGGTGTTATAGATTGTGTTGATAATTGATATTGTTAAGATATGAGCGATATGATATTTAATCTAGTGATATAAAACAATCAGAAACATTTTTATATTAAAAAGTGTTTGATATAAACTAAAATAGCATGTATTCGGCTATAGCTGAATGAATTTAAAACTTTTGTTTTCCGATCATTCGCATAGAATGTTTCTTGAAACGATCAGCAGATGGTATATAAAAAAACAAAAATTTAAAATAATAATTTTATGAAAACATGTTCTCAAAACCTTTTCATAAGCTATCGGCATAATACAGAATCGTGCTGTTTGCATCAAACAATATATTTAATAGTATGAAATATAGAGCTTTGCCATTATTAATTGTCGTTAGCACCGGTACAACCAAACTAGATATCAATAAATCAAACTATATATTAACTTTCAAGCATAAATGTTTCACAAAACCATAACCTGAATGGATAACCTCTGCCTTGCCGCTCAATATAACAAATGAATATCGCATCAATCTTGTTTAAGATACCTCTCGCAGGATTGGTGTGGTCGTAAAAAAGAAATTAGAAAATGGTAATATTAAAAAGTCTTAATAACTTGTGTTTTCCTAGCGGCTTAAACAATATTCGTTTTCAGTCGTTTAATATAAAACACATATTAATATTTAATGTAAATTCAATGCTTCTAAGTGCAGCTCCACTGTGGATGATGCACATTACCTAATTTTCGTGTGGAACCCAAGATTTTCAAGTGAAGTCTGCCTAAGCACAACTCCAACAAATAAAGGAGAGGCATTGCACTCTTCATACGCTGCAAAATTGCAGGAACGCCACAAATTTGCGCATGGTGTTGCAGGTGATTGCGCCAACAAAACGTGTAGCACACAACAAAGCTATATTTAATAGTCAAATTAAGAGAATGCATACTGCATTAATGATCCTGTACTTGCTACACAAGACTATCGAAGTGAGAACCATACGTGGTTCTAGATATCTCATATGAAGGCCAGTCTGTGTACAGAGTAGAAAAAGAGAACCGAAATGAACCTATTCGAAATCTGCAAAGGGACATGTTGTCTTTTGTTTTTGTCCCCAGAATCTGAACATGTACCGCACGCTGTTCACCAGGTAAAAACGCATTGAATGTCTAATTAGCATTCTGGTATTGATAATGCCTGTAGTTTAAGTTCTGGTACTTTAATACAACTGAACAGGATTCCACAGAAAATGATCACTTACACGTATACTACTGCTACTTCAGTGCAAAGTGACCAGCTTCAGTAACCATGTCATTTTTGATCATTCTCCATCCCTAATGATTCTGTTTCACATCCAATATCTGTCCAAGCACCCCCTGAGTGTCAGGCAAAACTTTGGGTCGTATTAACATCATATTATATATTATGAATAAAACCTGTTCCAAACAAAATAATTTATGAAGCACATTCTTCTACAATATAGAATATTATGGAACTGTTATGCCTACAATTAAAACGTTAATGATTATTTGTCAAAAACCTTTGCACGCTGGTTTTACTTCAAAGATGTTACCACGACCGTAGTTGTTTACCAAATGTAGTATTAAGGACACAAATGATGGAGTCTTATTTACGTTTTCCCTCTAAATGTTCTATTTTAATTGATTTATAACTGCAAATTAACAAATAGTCAAATGACAGTCACAGTTTCAGCAATGTTTTTGTTAAAATCAGTTTCTATGACAAAACAAAATGTATTCTTGGCATCAAACGATTAAAAACAAAATACATACGAGGTGTAACAAGACACCTTTTCATTAAATATTGCGTCTCAGCTTGTCTCAATACCCCGACTTGTTCAAAAACAAAACATATACATTACTGGCCTCAAAAGTATATTGACTAAAAGCACTTAAACAGATTTCATCGCCGAATGTCATGCGTAAAGCATCTTTATTTGGAGTATTTTGCTTTAAACATTATGATGTAGCAGTGGCACAAAGCGATCTTTGAAGGTATGTTGTCCCAGTTACATCGTGTACATTTATCCTATTTATGTCTCGTTTTGGAAGAAATGCATGATAGTGATTTCAAATCCAAATCAAAAGGGATTCCACTTCAGATTTGTTTACCGTAGTCAATTCGTAATTAACATATCTATCAAAGTTTACAATATGTTTGTTGTGACCTGTGTTGGGGTACTCGAGTTCTCGGGTAAGTGACATCTTGTTCTAAATGAGCATAATGTATATAGATGTAGCAATAGTTCTGTCGGTTTGTTAAGTTGTGTATGCTGCAATTAAATTAATAATCGTCGATGTTTCTTAATTCACGACGTAACATTTAATTACACTTACCCCGGCTCAATCCGTCCTTCTGACATCTTCTCTTAAAAAGGCTGCTATTCCCGCGGAAATTACCTGTCGGCCGCTTACATCCATATGCCAAATACACGCAAGTTGTTTAACGATAAAATGCGAAGTAACTTAAAATTAAGGATTTTCCATACCATTCGTGACGTAAGACAGTGGGACATCATAAATATCCAAACTTTTAAGGTGTCTTATTTGTATCACTTTTCAGCTTCTAAGCATACTGATTCGTCACAGAATTGTTTCGTTCTTGATAATCTTCGTGTTCGCACTTACTATACACTTCCTTCCCTCGAAAAGGTTGCGTTTGTTTACATTTAATCACGACGTAAAATGGTTGGATCAGAAAAGTTACATCACCAATTTAGTTTTTAAAAATGATTTTATTTGAAATAATATGTAAACAATTACGAATTCTCAGTCTGAATTTTGGAAAAAAATGCATGTTTATGAACATAAAATTCTTCTCTTCCTAAAATGTCATCCAAAATGTCCAAAATCTCAACTTCAATCTATTTTTTTCTTGCTTATGATATGCAATAAACACAAGTTTTCTGTTGTTTTATAATTAGAGCAAGTAATATTCTTTCTGTGCCAAACACATTTTGTATGACATCGCTCACAATAGGAAAGATATTTTAATCTTTAGATAATTATTGGGGATGTAACCAAAAGTGATAAGGACAGAAAAGAAACGTGCTCGTATGAATAGATCTATTTGCTTAAACGAAAATAAACAAGTCAAACTTGGTTATGAAAACTTATCTCGTTACAGCGTGCTTCAGTAGCAAATTAATAATGTCAATGTTAATAAGATACAACACACTGTAACAGTATGTGTACGTAGATATATTGTTGTAATTAAACTTTTTACAGACACAAAAGTTGAAATAATTGCCTCCCCTATAACTGTCATTTACTTCCCTTGATTACAACAAATCACAAAATGCTTATTGTTTAAATAGCATAAGGATAATTTTCTCAACAAATAAGAAAAACAAAAAGAACAATTGAACGATGTACAGAAAAATAATTTACAAATATTTCTATTAAAATAAATAGTATATAAACACGAAATTTCTCACTTACGTTGATCAAAAAAAGCATAACCTGAGAATATGCCACAGGGCTCGAACTTGTAGTTTGAGACCTGCCATTCTAGGTTTATATCAAAACTGGGATAAGAAGCAGGCTGGCACGTGCCTCGTCTGTGCCGACAAACCCAGGACAGTAAATTAAAGATTTGAAACTCAGGTTTACAGAATATTGTCGGAAAATCTTCTTTTCTAACGGATTCACTGCTTTTGGCTTCGAATAAGCTTGTGTATTTTTATCGCACTTTGTTTATTTTGTGTAATGTAAGCTTGTTTTAACAAGCATTAATTCTTGTGATGGAAAATGTCCAACTTCTCGACCGTTTTGTTTTGCTTTAGGTATAAACACAAGTTGTGCCAAAATGTATAGGGACAGGAAAAGACCTGATCATGTGTAAAACCACGCAATCTTACATTATAAGTTTTATAACCAAACAAAATAACATTGAAAATACAATGAAGGCCATAGAGGACTTTGTGCACTTTAGTTGTTACCCCTCTTAGTAGTTGACATTCTAGTACTCAACTAAAGTATTGCTGTTCAACTTTATCTCCCATACTTCAACTTTATCTCCCATACTTTTGTCGTTAATTCGTTGCTATGCAACAATAATGTACTTTCTATGACAACATAATGATACAAACAACTTAGTTAAATATTATATAGTATGGCCCATACGATCAATCAACATGTTAGTCTGTTGTTTTAACAAAACAAGAATTCCAATACAGCGCGATACATTTTCTCGATTTGTTGCAAATAACTTTAAACGTCAAACGTAAAATATTACGTAACATGACATCACATGGACATGTATACAACTTTGGCGTGTCTTAGCCGATTTTAAATATGTTTAACCATTCAAATTAAAAATTGAATGTTCTATAAAAATCGACAACAAATGAAATTTGTCATTTGCACATGCTTGTTATATATCAAAATTAGAGTTTTACCAATATCGTGGAGATCCGGATAACAAAAATTTACTCGACCATCGGACATCGAATGAAAAACCAACCGAATCACGCCGGTTATCACCCCTACCATGTTACAAACCAGCCAAATCAAGACGGTTATCACCCCTACCATTTTACAAACCAACCAAATCACGGCGGTTATCACCCCTACCATGGTACAAACTAACCAAATCACGGCGGTTATCACCCCTACCATGTTACAAACCAACCAAATCACGGCGGTTATCACCCCTTCCATGTTATAAACCAATCAAATCACGGTGGTTATCTCCCCTACAATGTAACAAACCAACCAAAGCACGATGGTTATTTCCCCTTCCAGGTTACAAACCAACAAAATCACGGTGGTTATCCCCCCTGCCCAGGTAACGAGAACCACTACAATTCCAAATTAACTCTCCAGATATACAGCCGAAGATTTCCTTTACAGTTTAATGGCCAAATACACGTGGACAGAAATGAGCATGAATACATATTTCCCATGAATATACATATCTGCATAGTATAGACAATACAAATGAGTCGCTATGGGACATTTGGGCTGAATGCATGTGCGTAAATTGTCCCAGACAAGCCTGTGCAGTCCACATAGGCTAATCAGGGACGACTCTTTCCGACTAAACTGGATTTTTGCTAAGAAGATACATCCTTTAAACGAAAAATAAACTAAAGGCATGTACCTGATTAGCCTGATAGGATTGCACAGGCTAATCTGGGACGACCCTTTACGCACATGCATTAAGCATGCATTATGTAAAAGGCCCATGCAGATCACAGGACTGGATGTTGTCCAATTTAAACATTAAATTTTGAGTTGTGATTTGTATATGCTTATTTATGGTTTTATCCTGCTATGTGTATTTCGATTGGACATGATAAGTAAAAAGTTAGTACCATTTTCATTTCAAGATTGTCTGCCGGTGTCAAAGTTTTGGCGGATTTCCAGTTTGTGTATGGCGATGTATTAACTCCGTGTGTTGCTTTCTTGATAAATTCCAAATGACGTCGGTTTATATCATATGCAATGTGTGCGTCTTAAAAAAGGGGTCTGTTCTTTAATCCAATTATCCAAACGAGCTTGCGTGTCAACCTAACCGGTGAACTTCTCTAAATGCCGACTATATTCCGTAGCATCTTTACGTACACAGACATGTTACATTCGGTGACTATATGTACGTTCTTGGGACGCTTCAGCATACCGTTCCAGTCCACAACCAACTGACCAACGGTGTAATGACCTTTCAACTCCACGCTTGCGTACGCAGCTACACAGGTTTTGATGACGACATTATTCAACACTACGGCCATCAATATTTCGTCTGTTGTAAGATAGCGTTCCCAGCCCTGTTCCTTCGAATAGTCCATGGATGACTTTTCGATCTGTCGTAAAAAAACGGAACACGTGGAGTCGTTGGCTCTCAGTGCCTTGTAAAGTTCCTAAACCAAAAACGTGGACGTTGCTTTACTGGGTTCTCGATCACATTTCCATAAGGTACTTAAAAACATAGGTCTATGCCCGTAACAAAATTAACGTTAGGCTTTCGTTTCAAAACTCCGTTCCAGTCGACAACAGTCTGCCCAAGCGTTAGCGGCGATTTTAATTCCACGGTGGCGTAAACGTGACGCTGCTCTAAAATTACGTCGTCGAACACTGCCGCGGCCATAACGTACTGGTCAACGCTTTCGTAACGTTTTTCTAACCCGGCGTCGATACGGGGCTGGTAAATTGTTTTTATTACGAATTGCTCAATTTGGTTCATGAATCGACCGGCGGCGGTTTGGTTCTGAAGTTTTTGAAACGCAACGAAGTCGGCCTACAAGAAGATTACGTGTGTTAACCTAAGCAAGTCAAATGCGCATAAATAAACATAACAAAACGTACATTCAACGGACAATTTGGTTGAGTAAATAATAAGAGATAAAGCATAATAAGGAAATTATGTCCCAACTAGTGAAATATGCTAAGGACACCAATATTTTTCTATTGTTATCCCAAATTTCAGTTTTTCACATGTTACGCAGTGCATTTAAATGAAAAAACAGCAGGGACAACTATTTCCAAATGTTGGAACTATGGATTTTATCAATAAGAACCACATAGTTAAATTGTATATTTAAATTGAAAAGAATCATCTTCATGATATATGTGAAACTCGTTGCAACTGTTTAATGATTGATTCTTCGTTGACCTCGAAGCGATGCGTTGTTGAAATGCATTGACTGTGAAAAAATATCTGCTACGGATTCTTTTTAATTCGACACCAAAAACACATACCCATGACAGTGAGTGCTTTAGGCATGTCTCCCACGTAACCATGGTAATGGGTAACGTCAGCTGATTGAGTACTACGTAAGCAGAATCGGGGTCGTAATAGAAATTGAACTCGGCACACACAGTCTGGTTCCCTTTGTCTGATACAAAGATTGTGTTAACATAATTGAAGCTGCGATTAAGAGCATTTGACTTCTCTTTGTAATACTCTTTGCAGACAAATGTTGAAGCAATAACAACACAGACACTGTTACGATGTACAATATATAGACTTACTGAGACAATATTAAGATTAAAATAGTAGTATCAATATTACTACGCCATTATAGGCAGTTTTCTGTGTGCTACTTTATTAAATGTTGTTGATGAAAAGATAATACATAAAACATAAACAGTACATATATACCCACATATATTGTTGAAACTGTTGGTCTGAATGGTAAAGAATCATTTAGGTTATGTCGTTTTTTTTTACATTTTCAAACTTTAAAAAACGCGTTTACATACGTTATTACATGTATTAAAATATTGGTTCAGAGTTGTGTGACCTTTCCGTAGCTTCGTGGTTTCCTCCCATGACGAAACAATGACGGAGCCGGGAACCGAACTTGGGGTCTATTCGAATGCACACGGCAATGTTCGTTAGAGGTCCCAGGCAGACTAAGCTCAGTTCGTCTTGAAAAAAAGATCGCAACAAAATCTCGATTTGCTTGTATGTTGCGTAAAATGGGGCATGTTTGTATGGTTATATATAAGTGAAAAGTATTTGAACTGTCTAAATACGACATACAGATCTTGTATGAATTTAGCATAAAATGGTCTCGAATATTTGTGATTTTAGTATATTGGAATCCACACAAACATTACTTTGATGTATGAGAAAACAAAATGTGTTTGTAAAACACTATGTCCCCTTTGAGCGATTTTGACCCATACATTTGACCTTTGACCTTGAAGGATGACATTGACCTTGACCTTTCACCACTCAAAATGTGAAGCTCCATGAGATACACATGCATGCCAAATATGAAGTTGCTATCTTCAATATTGCAAAAGTTATGGCCAATGTTAAAGTTTGGGCAAACAAACCAACAAACAAACAAACAAACCAACAAATAGACAGGGCAAAAACAATTTGCCCCCCCCCCCCCACCAGTATAGACTGGGGGACATAAAAAAAAAACTTGAACTATTGGCATTGCAACCTTCACAACCATGATATTAATTCACTAAACAACTACATGTACCATTGCTAATGTTTAACGTGATAATACAAGTATAATTCCTACACTTGACGACAAACAGAAACCAAACCACCCCAACATCAAATAAAAGTGTATTTACTGGAATGTTGTAATGATAACCTTGATAGGGCAATAACGGCGTGTTCTGATTGGATGAGACTTTCATCCGGGCAGTCGTCAGACGGTGCGTCCCCAAAACCATCCTTCCGGTGATATTCGCTTCTTTCTTTCTTGTCGCCTAGCAACGGCTCATTACAACCGATGTATACGGGAATCTTAACGAGAAATTGATTTTTTTAACGATAGATCTAGCAATTTAGAGCGCTAGGGCTTATTTTTGAGGGAACTCTCTTTAAAAAAAAAATGTGCAAGAGCATATGTGTTTTAGATTGTAAAACAAAAATTCGTGGCTAAAATTCAAACAGACTAGCGCTTTTGTTTGTATAAACATATGTCACTTTTAGGTAAATGCACTTACTCAAATACAATGACATGGAAAATGTAGGGAATTTGTTAGAATGTAATAATGTGTGCGTGCGTTTGCGTCTAAAATGAACTTAACATTATTATTATATATATACGCTTAGGCTAAAACAAAGTCTCCTAAGGTTCGAATACAATTGCATTTGTCTTAAACATACGTTTACTTTTTAAGGCTTACATAACATGCATTTACGCTCAGTATTATTCAACGAAATGCCTAACGCTTATCACTATCAATGCAATGCTCTTATGTATTAGCATGTAATGTGGTACTTCATTTCTGTGTGTTTCTTGTCTAATGCATTTGTGCGCGGAAATTGGTTGCTTGCCATAAATAAAGGACCACACGGCATAATAAGGTGTCTGTCCTGTTTGTTCAGCTGAAGAATCATTTGTGTATATTGAATATCCTGAGTTTTTATTTTACATGTATCCGTTTCACATCTTAACATTTAAGTAGTTCGTTTTATTTGTTTTTGTGGGGGTTGCGATGATATATTATTGTTTTTGTAATGTTTTGTTTTGTGTTCGGTATCTTCGGATACGCAGGTTCGACCTAGTTCACTCTTTGCAATTCACCTAATGCGCGTGAAACAAAGATTAGCATACGAGACACAAATGGTCTACCATACGCTTTGATTGCTTTACTTTGCATTCGTAGTATCAATAGCTAAACAACTACGCATGATTACGAATACATAAACGTAACATTTATTCAAGAAGCTGTGTATACCTCTACTTTAAATAATCTACACACAACCCGTGTGATAACAATGATCATGTTATAACTGGAGATACACCAAACACTTTAAAGGGGTACTTAATATAATTGTGTTAGCAATGGAAATCTGGACACAAGATTGACGCGTACAAATCCGCCTGGTATTAGGTGTGTGTCAAAAACTTGAAATCAAGTAGTTCAGCCTCGCTTTGTGAAAAGTTAGTGTTATGCATGTGCGTAAAGTGTCGGCCAAGAAAAGCTTTTGCAGTCCGCACAGTCTAATCAGAGACGACACATTCCGCTTAATGGTATTGTTATATTGTCTCTTTTTAGCGAAAATCTTGTTTAGGCGGAAAGTGTCGTCCCTGATAAGCCCGTGCGGACGGCACAGGCTAATATGGGACGACACTTTACACACATGCATTAAACCTTCTTTTCATAGAGCGATGCTCATTTAGGTTTGAACTTTGTGTGAAACAAACTCTAACATCAAGCCTGTCTGCCACTTGCAGAATGCGCAACACGTTACGTCCAACTTGGTCCGCGTCAGCGTTTCCGGCCACGCAAGTGATCGCGATGACGTCAACATCCGGGTTCTTTAGCGCCATCAGAATCGCTAGGGCGTCGTCACAACCGGCATCGGTGTCGATCAGAAGCTTTCTTATCTGAGAGAGCGACATGTCCCGGATGTTGGATCGATTTCCAAGACGCCTGATTAAAATCACAAAAAAGACTACAAAATATATGACTCTCGCTCTGGGAAATGCATGTGCGTAAAGTGTCGTCACAGATTAGCCAGTGTAATCAGGGATGACAGTTTCCGTTTAGACTAGATTTCCATTTAGAAGAGACCTCCTTGGAACTAAAAATTCCATAAAAGCGGACTGCACAGGCTAATCTGGGACGACACTTTACGCATATGCATTAAGAACCGTTTTTTCCAGCTTCGCATTAAAGGACTATCGCCTGACCCATTCGGCTATTCAGGCTCTTACAACTAATCAAGCCTTCTTACTTTACATAAGTGATTCAGTGGTTCGCGAAAAAATAAATGAAACATTCCAAATCGCCAATCGCATGTTATTCAACCGGGCATTACTACTCGTATAATGTGTGCATATTACAGTTATATATACATAGCTATGTCGGATTGGGAGAGCAGGCCTTATCATGGCCATTTTGGGAAAACTTGTTCAATATGACTCCTTATAATAATTCAAAACAAAAGAAAAACATTAAATAAACTATAATAACATACTTTGTTAGATGTGATCAAATCTCAATAATACATTATTCCAAGTCAGGAAGCATTAAACGCATTTTATTCTTGATGCCAGTGGTTACTCTCGTCATGATGAAGTAACTGCTGCAATGAAAATGTTTTTTAAAAAGGTCCGAAAACGCGCGCTTCTCTTTTTCTTAGTAATCACACTTTCAATCACTCGTACCGGTAACGATTGTGGCTGATTTCTTCCATATCGCTCTGGTGTGTTGGCATATTTGAATGTCAAAAACGCTAGAGCACGCTAGAGCGACAAAACCAACTTTCATATATTTACAATGATATCTGTAGAGAAACGCCGGAAAGGAATCACGAACAACCTTTTCCGATGTTTCAAAGGCATTTTACGGTGCATGTCACCGAGGACTATTATTACAGTTTTCGTGTGTGAGTATAAAACATCAGCTTCTCAATTGGTGCAAATCATAGCTATCACAACGTAAACAAACCGTCCTTTACGCTAACTTTGCGAGTTCATGATCCACCATCTCCGCAGGTGTTCCGCATGGTTCGATTCTGGGTCCGCTGATCTTTCTAGTGTATATTTACAACATAATTAATTGATAACGTAAACTCAGATATAGGGTTATTTGCTGACGATACAAGTATGTACAGTATTGTTTAAACGCACTCATTAGCTGCACGGAATCTTAACCATGATCTTGAGTCCATAAATACTTGGTCTATGGCTAGGCTTTTCTCATATAATCCCGCTTAAACCGAATAAATGATATTCTCCTGAAAATGAAACAAACCAGTAGATCGAACACTCTATTTTGATAATGTACTAGTAACGACAGTTGAACAACCCAAACACATTTTTTTTTTGTCTAACGACGCCTGATGGTCTGCGCACATAATCTGTCAGGGGTAACTGCTCCAACGAATTAAGAGCATAATTAGAACATGTACGAAATGAAGCAGCCATAGTATGTACCTGCGCCATTAAATGTTGTCATATTAATTCTCTATTCAATGGTCTTCAATGCGAAATACTTACAAATGAAGATAGAAACACATACTTGTTCTCTTTTACAAAATGAACATAACTCATGTCCTGAATACATCCCAAATCTCATTCCAATCCACCCACAAAACTGCTACGTCCTAAGAAACAACGAATCAGTACCTCTTATTCAGGCAAAAACTGAATCGCAACGATGCTTAGTTCCTCCAACAACTAAACGAGAGTGGAATGTCCTCACGCCAGACTAGCAACAATACTCACGCTGTCATCTTTTAAAGCCTCTCTATGCAAATATCTCACAAAAACTTCTGAACTATTCAATATTTGTACTAGAAATTGTGAAATCCTTCACGTTATATTGCACTTACCGGTACCTAAATAATGACTGTACCCGAAAATCACTGGTAGACGTTGTTTTTTTTTCGCTCAAAAGGAGTAGTTGAAACTGCAAAAAAAATCTACATTTTCAGCTTTCCTTTGGAACAATCTGTTTGGAAATATCGTTGCCGTTGTCAACCGTTGTCAAAACTTTCTCATAAGTACTGCCAACTGCTCATCAATATACTGTTGTCGAGTGCTCTTCTTCCGTTATTGTTCTTCGTCTTCCAATTCAATCTACTAACTTCCTGCTGTACCCCATATCAGATACTCGATAGTGACACTAAAGATACAAGTACTATGCCTTTCTATCCATACTTGTACTATGCCTTTCTATACATCTTAATATGCTTTGTATTACTTCATGTACACTTAAATGTATAAAGCTGTATCATTTGCTACTAGTTGGTACCGTGATAACTCTAAGTTTTGAGACAATTACAAATTAATTTAGAGAGTCCGAAAATGTAATAACGTTTTTTTGCTTTAACTGGTTACTCGAGCTAAAATCTGAAACGTTCTAGTATCATCATCTTTGGAGAAGAATTCACATACGTTTTAAATAACTTGTTGTATTATCTAGTATTGCATCGAATGTAATTCATGTGCCATGCTCAAATTATCTTAATAATAAATACTGTTTAAACCAAAAACGCGAACACGCCAAACGATATGGCATAAATCAGTCACCATACATAACTTTAAAATACAGTGCGAATACTATTGGATTACTGCTCAAATAGATAACAACGTAGAAGTGAAAACACTATGATATTACATGTACAGCAAATAATCCTTAGATGTTATTTAAAAGCAAATTGTACAAAGTAGTTCTATTCACAAAATACGAAAATGTATACCGCAACTTATTCGATTCCTTTTGCAATAACAACAAGTTTAAAACTTTGGTAGAAAAGGTTAACTGCTAGCGTCCTCCAACGGCGCAGTAACTAATAATGACATAAAGAGATAACTTACGGAGGCGCAGGAGTGAGAATCTCCCACTTGTTTTAAGTGTCTCATTCGACAAAAAAATTAGTAGCACATTTTGAGTGAAATAGGTAATTAATTTTATGAGTCCTGATCTGCGTTTACATTAACGAGTTGGCATAACACAAAAATAAGATTATATCAGTCTCGTTCTGGGAAAATGATGCTTAATGTAGGTTCGTAAAGTGTCGTCCCAGATTAGCATGCGCAGTCCGCAACGGCTAATCTGAGATAACGCTTTCCGCATAAACTGGATTTTTTTGCTAAGATGAGACTTCCTTTAAACCTTAAATACCATAAAAGCGGAAAGTGTCGCACCTCATTAGCCCGTGCGGACTGCACAGGCTAATCAAGGACGACACTTAATGCACATGTATTAGGCGCAGTTTTCTCTTCGTCCATAACGGCTGAATATAGACGCAATGGATGTTGAACGGAAATTCAGTTTCAACATCCTTGTATTGTATTGTTGTATTTTTTGAATTACCTGTAATTGCATTCGTGAGGGACGCTAGTTTTGTGTATATAATTGCCGGTTCACACTTTAATTCGTCGATACTTCAAATATGTGCATTTACATTCGAAACGACCGAGATGTGTTTATTATGTCACCAAATCCGGTACATTATGCGCGGTAAATATCTTTGTAAGATTTATTGTCATACCAGCAACAAACCATGTAGTGGGTTCATGCGCAAATGTAGCAAACTTTAGCCGCCTTCAAGTTGAGGAAAATCTGACTCATTCCTTTCATAATAACACGAGCCAATTGTATATTAGTATTTTTTACGAAATCACCACAGCGAAATGTACCATCAGCGTTGTGTATTCTCTACATACCGGTTGTGTAAGTTTATGTTTCAAAAGATTCACCGGTGTAATTTGAAAGAGAAATGTGCTAATAAATGAGCATGATTGACCAGTACAGTTAGTCAGTCATTGGTTGAGATGAACAATTATTGATTTGAACCTCGCCTTGGGAAAACGTGGTTAAATGCATGTGCGTAAGGTGTCGAACCAGATTAGACCGCACAGGCTAATCAAGGACGAAACTTTCCGTCTCAGTTGGATTTTTGCTAAGAAGAGACTTCGTTGAAACGTAAAATACAATAAAACCGGAAAGTATCGTCCCTGATTAGCCTTTGCAGACTGTACATATCGAAAGTTTCTTCTTAGCGAAAATCCATTTTAGGCTGAAAGTATCGTCACTGATTAGGCTTTGCGGACTGCACATGCTAATCTGAGACGACACTAAACGCACATGAATTAGTCCCCGTTTTCCCTGAGCGAGGCTTACATAAGTGTCAATACTTTAGTAGCTTCAGTGTTCGATTGTTACCTTACATGTCCTCAATCACATTTAATAATGTGTTTTATTCGAAATTACATATTTTTTTGAGTGGGAAAATTCATATGGAATACTTTATTCAATCTAGGTCTATGGTAAGTCTCGGTCGATTACCCCCTCCCCTTTGTTTTTTACGTATGCGAAGTTGAACGTTAAGGTGTTTAGGTTATCCAAATGTGTTGGAAACAAACAATGAATGTATTCAGCTGTTAATAATGAACTATATAAAAACATATTTGTTATGAATGTAGATTGGCGAGGAAATGTCTAATAAAATGCTCTGACCACATTTATGAATCAACTATGCAACATTCATCTGTATTTTTGTCCATCCACTTTTATCAAACTGAACTCAAAAGTTTCTCGTTTAACTTGTTGTAAGAGTGTAAAAGTAAAGCTATTCGATTAATGGTTATCTAATACTTCAATGTGTTATCCAAGTAGGGCGGAACTCTTCCGATAGAATAAGGAAGGAAATAGTACGTCTTAAACCAATTAAAATACAGACAACCTAGAAACACAAAAACACAGTATTTAGTAATTGCTATTAAATCGAATGTGTATGCTATTTGATGACTTTTTAGTTGAATACAAGTGTTGTTAGGTAAATTTCCTTAATTACAACGTGTATGTTAGAGAAACCTGTGTGAGGTTCGATGCGTTTTCATTCGTTCAAACCCCCAATTCTTTGCACTGACCATTACTATGCGATGACCCCAGCTTTAATCGTGTTTATTTTGTATGTCGGGTTTTATGTATTGCCCTGCATTGTTAAGGTAATCGGTAAATGACCTTAAAGAAAAGTAAAGAAAAGACTAGCAGAATAACTCTCTTGGTAGTGTTAAATTATTCCTATATGTTCGCCAAACCTTAGTTTCTGTGACAAATTATCATGATTTAAATCATGCGATAGATCTCTTGTTGTTTCTATAATGGTTGCGTATATTGGAGAAACGTTTTGAAAATTTCAAAAATACGTTCAACAACTGTAAATTGGCGTAATGAAAAATACTTTTAAACAACTAAATCAAGCATAATTTCTATGATAAAAAACAAATGGCTCAATACACTCTTGTTTCAGAAAAATATATGTTTAACTGGAGAAAAAAGGTGGCACTCGTTGGTACTATATCTAAAAAAACTATTTAGATACCTTAAATCAAAATATTAATGATCTAACACAAAAATAAAAAAATAAACTGTCCATACACGATTTAAATTTCCATTGTTTATTAATAGTTTGAAAGTGTTGATGAAAATCATGTCCATGTATTTTAAAATGTGAAACTAAAGCAAGGCATATGTTCTTTAAACCATACATCTGTTCATACCATAGAAATATTCTCACATCACTCGCTGATACATTACAATTAGGATATACATTACCGGAATATCCTGACAACAAAGAATGGTATTATTATGAGCAAGTACATTGAACTTGATTGCTATATTATAAAATACATAATTATGTTGCTGACTCGCATGTTAATTTCTTGCACTTGACATTTCTGTTAGCGGATACCGCTTTACGTTACTTACTTTATATGGACCAACAACTGACTCACCGTCCTTGTTTATTGATATCTTTGAAAATTTTGAAATGCTTGAAAATGAGGCTTGTATCATATGCGGTGAGTTTAACCTCGTTATAGATCCTGTATTAGATTACTTTAACTACAAAAATGTTAATAGCCCTAGTAAAATAAAATGTACAACAATAGTAAAAGAATATAGTGAAGGAGGTTTAAAAAAAAAAGATAAATTGTAATGCATTTATTCGAGCTTTTAAACTTACTTGGTTACACAGAATTCTGTCCTTAGGAGAAATTGCATAGATATCACAAAACTGTATTTTGATACGTATGAACTCTTTTGGGTACATTATTTAAATCAACATCCCACTTAATTGTGGTATATTAGAAGTAATCACGGAATAATTCTTGTAATAATTTTTTATAATCTAAATTTATTGAAAAGAAACTTTTTTCTTTATGTCATGGTTTGATGTTGGTATTCATTATATAGATGATATATTCAAAATTGGAACCTTTATTCCTGTTGATAAATAAAATAAAATGTACAATTTGAACATACATTTCCTTTATTACACTGGAGTGACAAGAGAAATAGCTAAACTTATGAAAGAAAATACTGCATATCTTGTCCTTAACAACAAATCATCAAACACCCGTTTTGTCCCAGTTTTTACAACTTATATATTTTGAAAAAAAAAGAATCTGGATAAAAAAAATACAGCATTCTAAATAAAAAAATGAACAACTATCAGTTAAAACAAAATGGTGTATACAACTCTATACCATAATTAATATTTTTAAAGTGGCAAATTTGAACTACTCTTTTTAATAACGAATGGTGTAACGGTTCAGTGGTTCCAATACCGAATAATTCTCAGGATTCTTAAAACAAATAGTATTTTGAATAAAATTAAAACTGCTGATGATCAATTATGTTCATTTTGCAAACAAAGTGAGGACAATTTAGAACATTATTCTGGGAATGGCATATATATATAGCAATTATTGACGAAATGCTACTAAACCAATCTTTTCCTTTCATGAATAAGACACGTTTTTTATTTGGATATTCAACAGTCTGCTTGAGCCATGATTTATGTTATTTTGTATATTAAGATATACTTTTAAAAGCTCAAAATTAATAAATGCATTCCAAGCATAACATGAGCCAATAAATACACAATATGAATAAGTAAGAATAATATCAAGTTCAAAAAATAATTTAGAATACATTAACAGTGAATTGGAATTGTTGAGTAATATTGTCTCACCAGCTTTTTTAAGTTTGATGATTGTTGTATAAACTTTGTACAATTAATGCCATTGACTTTAATTAAATAAATAACTTTAGATGTGTTGCATAAGCATATTATTAATCTCTTATTGTTGTTGTTTAACTTATACCGTACCGTTAATTGAATCAATTAAATGAAGGACTATGTGTAATAAAACATAATTTCCTATAAATATCTTTCTATGCCTTTTTATATGTTATAACATTTTTTTTACTTAACAAAATAAAACTGCAGTTGCTGCGGAAAAATGTTATTCGTATCATCACTTTATTTGAGGCAAGTGACAAATTACCATACATTAAGGCACAGAACACAACACAGGACAAAGTCAAGATATTTACTCCCATACAAACAGTTGGTGAAAAAAAATAGATTATTAGATTTCATAAATTAAATAATATATTTTAATATATAGAAATAGGTATACTTAAACTATTTTAAGGAGTTAAATTTGTATTAACATCCGCTAGTCGTTTATATAAGACAAGCCACCAATTGCCTATTCAGTACAGGACGATGCATACAACACCACATAAAGCAAAATATCAATAAAGTTGGAGTCCGTTTCGGAACGGTCAATGAAAATCATTGGTAGAGGCTAGCATTGTTTGAAGGCGAATCAAACTTTATACAAGGTCCTGCATTAATAACTGAAATAAAAGCTACACAATTGGCAACATAGCAATAACACTACAAAAACAAATACATCAAAAAGGATTATTTCTGAGGTCACCGCCTTGGAACTCTAAATGCAAAAATACATTTGGGGCTTAACCTGGTTGATGGGCGCGCTAAACCTTACACTTAGCCCAGAACTAATCACTATGATATACAGGCGTAAGCCACCTCAGTGGGCCGCCACGTGATCATATACGATATAAGTGTTCGTGTGTCATATGAATATACAAAATGAAGATAAAACTGCATGTAGTATAAAGTTTAAGACCAAAGGTGTTAAAGACATGTATATAATATTTGACTCAAAATTTCAATGGAAGATATCAATATGCCCGATGAAAGAGTTTTATTAAATAAATACATATTCTTATTCAAATAAGTAAGTACTTCGATACAATTTGATAAAATATTTCATGATGGTCCATCGAAATTCCGACGAAATAAAAATACCCAGATAATGTGCAACGTGCAGGCGTGGAACATCTACGATTACAATAACTTAACAATTTATTCACAATTGAACAAGACTTGGAATGAAAGTTGTAAAGACATACAGACCTTCACTCTTATTGGCGAATGCAACCAGTACATAGCCATATGAACACAGTACATAGATCAATAAATTAGTATGTCGAGAGAATATTATTGATAGAAATAAGGTTTATTGTGGGGAATGGTCTTAACATGTTCGATATTAAATATTCAATAAATTATATTATTACTACAGATATATAAAATGTAAGCATTCCTGTTAAAAGTTACTAACAACAAGGACACACGTTAGCAAACAATACATAACATTTGACAATATAAGTGGGATTCAATAGCAAAACTATTTTATTAACACTATTGTAAATAGACGCTCACTTTACGATTAGCATCCACAAATGGTGATGTAACTGGTTGATATTAATTAAGTCTGATCTATGCTTACATGCGACATAGAAATACTTAGACAGTCCGATAAGTTCAGATTTGTTTGTAGTTTTCATAAGCTGAATACTTGTCCATATTCTTGGCCTGTTATAGAAATATCTTTTGCAAAAAGCGGTGGTGTAATTATGTGTATAAAAATAACACTTATAGAATAGAATTTATCCTCAATATCATTGCTTCTGCACAGCAATCATGTCCTCTCCTCTCTCGGCAGTTAAGCGTTTACGGATGCAGATGCAAGTACAAAAAAACGCTTAAAAAGCAATATCAAAATAATAGCGGATATAACTAATGTAGCAACAAATGTTCCTATGACGATACCGGCAAATTCACCGCGTGTAAAATCTGAAGATGGAAAAGAACAAATAAAGGACATGTTTTCATAACAACTATAACTACTTCTACTACTACGACTACGTCACTTCTTCTTCTACTACTACTACTACTACTACTACTACTACTACTACTACTACTACTACTAATACTACTACTACTACTACTACTACTACTACTTCTTCTATTACTACTACTACTACTACTACTACTACTACTACTACTACTACTACTACTACTTCTTCTATTACTACTACTGCTACTATAATATACTGCATACTACTTCTACTACGTATAATAATAATAATAACCATTATGATAGCGTTTGATGATATATTTACAGTTTGTTTGACTGAATCATTAAACAGATTTTGCTGACAAAATTGAAACTAGTATTGGCCGCTGATCATGAATGTCCACACACATTACATATATATTAGTGTTTATGCGCAGCACGTTGTACACGGATTACAACATTTATAAAATATTTTGAATAGTGGTATAAACTTTATTAAATGTCTACCTCTTTCTTCAATAATATGTAAATGGTATTAAATATATAGTTATATGCCTCTAAATAATTTAAACAAGTTCGTTTTTTATAAGAAACAAAATGTTAACTGGTTAAAGTAGAACGCGACAATATATTAGAACATGCCTATATATAATTGTATCCACTTAAAATTAAATATACGTGTTAACATTCATTATTGTACAAGAAATATTGAAATGAAACAACCATATACATCAGTAATTAAACTAAGGAAACATTAAAATATACAATTAAAATACTTATTCATTAACAATATCATATACAGCTTTATATCTCTACGCCGTTGCATAGGCATTTCGTTGATGCGATTTGCATGTTTGTCATAGGATTATTAGATTTAATTGTACATATAATATACTTTTACTTTGCAGTTGTGAGTAGGGTTCTTTTAATTGTCAGACATCAGGTTGTTGTTCGTTAAATACCATTCATGCAAATCCAATGTTGCTTTAAATTAATGTTTAATAGAACAGGTAGCTCTAAATAGTTAGGTTGTTCTAACAATATATTTGTTGATTACATACCGAGAGTAGTAGATGTTGTGGTCTCTTCTGAAATGAAACAAAGTGTGTAGTGGTATGCTAACACGACACGCCATTTGTGTTCTATTACAGACAAAGAAATAAATCAAGTGTGTGTGTGACTTTGAAATGTTTTTGGTGTAGTTCTGAAAATGGGTACAGTCAAATGAAAGTGCATAAAAACTTGAATACATTTCTTAGAAAGTTGACGGAAAGGAACAAATATAATAATTATTAGCTTATACTAGTGGTTGGAATCGGTTCCCCAAAACCGAGTCGATAAATCGGAGGCCATAATCAGCGATTAATCGATTAATCAGCATTTTTTACAAAAAATGAAGTTTTTAATATGTTAACCAGTTGTTGTTTTATATTAACATTATATTGCTATATTTTATCAAAAAGAACTTGATCATGACTATTCCTGATGTGTTTTGTGATTTAAAAATGAATAAATGCTAAAACATCTTGCTTCGTGTTCGAATTAGTGAAAAATCTTGTGGCTGCGATGTTACGTACTATGTTGAAAACGGCGTTAAATCCCAATAACAACAAGTCAACAACAAATCTTGTACAGAGTGAAGAATATTATAGATTGGTAAATAAAAAATGATCTTTACTGTTTTCTGCAGTAATTACAGAACACATATTTCATATCAAGGTTCCCGTTCTTCGCTGGTTTAATAGGATCAATCAGTTTGATACTAAAATGGTTCCAAACTTCAGATTGTTTCTTAGATTTTTTAGGAAAGGGAACAAATTCTTCTCTGACCGACATTTTGCATGAATTGCCTATACATATCCGTATTACGATCGCTGATTGGTTTAAAGGGGTTGTTTATCCAATAAAAAAGCTCGTTTCAGTTGAGCGGTAAACAGCAATGGTGTAGTAAAAAAATTATCGAATGATCGGTACGGTAAATTCGTCAACTTTTCGTCGACTCGAAATTTTCAACAGCAATTCGTTGACGACGCGTCGACGATCTGATTTATCAACTCACCGCTAGCTTATACTATCAAAATACAGACTAAGATCGAATAAAAATTAGAATAAAAATTATTGTCCTATGCTAATTTGTTGGAGACCATCATATCGTAAGCTGTAGAGAGACGTGGAATTAAGTCGCTCGGGCATCGCACTGGCGATTTAATAATTACTCATGTTTTCAACTCTATTGGTCAACAGACAATTATAGAAAAATAGTATCTTTTAACATTGATATGGACTACAAACAAGTAAAACAATACAATGGTGTCAGACATATACCTTTCACATGTAAAGTAACAAGGTTACTATCATGCTCCTGCCCGTCACTTCCGACTGTTACAATGCACTGCCATATATCGCCGTTGTTCGATAAGGTCTGTTCCTTCAGTGTGCATGTTGTGTTTGTTGACAAACTGCATTCACAATGTGTGAAGGCACTCGCTATCGGATCAGGATCGAACAAACAGGTCCCATCTGGTTTTGCAGTTACCGATTGAATGTCAATGAATGTGTTATTCCGGCCCTGATATTTCCACTGTACGAGGGTTCCACTTGTAAATATGCATGTCAACTTCACAGAATCATTCACCCTGATGTCGATTGAGTTGGCAGTGAGAACGGGTGCCTGTATAGCTAGTGAAAAAAACACGGTAGCACTATTGTTTTTTAATGAAATAAATATTCACACATAGCAACGTTAAGAACTGCATAAAGTCATGTTTAAAGGGGCCGTCCAACAAATTTTTGGCATGCATTGAAGCGTGTCATTAAATGCTTTAAATGCTTTATATTGATAAATTTAAACATTTGAACTAAAATAATCGACAGTAAAAAAAAAAACAATAATACAATTTAAAAAAAAGGAAAAACTTAACCCTCAACAGGGCTCGAACCACTGACCCCTGGATTCCTGGAGTCCTGGAGTAAAAAGCTACCCGTTAAGACCACTCGACAATCCACGCTCATGTTTGTGACGGATGTATATTTTAGCTATATAAGCAATCCTGGTAGTTTCCAAAAATATCGTTTCGCGTCTTGCGACGCTTTTTCTGTTGGACAGTCCCTTTAAGCTTCACACAAAGTCTTATTCACGCTTGAACGCATACAAATTGTTTAAATTGAATAAATGTTTAAACCGTTTACAAATAAGCCACGAGTAACACGATTGTTACGATAGAACTATGATGTGATATAAACATGATAGGATCGCCACGATTAGTTGACAATTAAAATTACGAGTTCAATCATGACGTTAATCGGTGATACTAAGAACCTCACAATTGTTTATTCTTTACTTCTTATTAAATTGCTAATTATTGAACCTTCTTAATCCATCCAAATCAACTCCAAATAGATTTAGTTTTTTACTGAAGAGGTGTTTCGCCAGCTTTGTTGATTTTACTCTTATAATACATATGTGTGATGTTTCTTGTATAGTATATAGACGCTTAAATTATGTGGGAAAACACATAGTGTCCCCGACCCTGTTTTGATTGCATATATTACATAACCACTGTTAAATGAAATCTGCTATACTTCTACTTGTT
>VMBQ01003018.1:41203-83353 GCA_007657795.1 Dreissena rostriformis
TCGTATACAAATAAAACACACACCCTGCTGTTAGCAGTTAATGATATGTGATTCAAATAAACGAATCGCATCGTAATAAATATGTCGTTAAGTCTTTTGTCATTATTCAATCTCAATATCCCATCGAACTTAATACCGTCGACATGAAAAATCGAGTATAGTCAACGTGACTTTACGCATTTACGTATTTAAAATAGTTTTACTATCTTTGTGGTGTTTCAGCGGTTTACAAGTCATGTTCCTGTTAAGTAGACGAATTAACATTAGCATTAGCATTAAACTGGCGTTTTGATATTGAAAATGTTACCCTTTAAATGTATGCCGACGAAAATAACTGCGAATAAAAGCAAGTAAAGTGTGTATCGTCTAAATTTAATTCATTTTACAAAACAGTTACTGCATTTAAAAAAAAAAAACAAGCAGAAGGAAGTGTTCATACAAGTTTTCAAATAGAAGAGTGTTCATGTTTTAGAAATTCGTGATTATAACATAACAAGAAAGTTGTTTTCACTTATGTCCCCTGCATAGGTTCTGGTAAAATAATGTGAGCAAAACAAATGTATAAATTGGTAAATCGTACATTTGAAACTACAATTGAATGTTTAACTTCATTAAAAGATGCAGTTATAGGAATACTTTTTTGCTTTTTTTTCTTAATTTTCTGTCTTCGGCAAGTGTTGGGTGTGGGATATGTCGTAGTAAAACCTAGGAATTCTCAAGTATTTTTAACTTTCTATTTTGAGAGTCAAACCTGAGATGGGTAAACTGTGTACCGTATATTTTATTTTTTTGCGGTATTTGCTGTAATTGTATTCGCGCCCATCGCCTGCTTAATCTATACTGAACAAATAAGTGTCTCTCTTACAATGACCTTTGAAGCATCTTCACCTAATACAGCTGCTAAAACTTAAAGGACAATATCAGTCTTGTCAACTTCTTTTCATCAAGAAAATTAGGCTGGCCCGCTTAGTGAACCTTACAAGTTACGCCCCTTTATTTAGCTGATTTGTTGATATAAACAGAAATCTATTTTGAGTACGGGTGTTGGCCTATTTCCATTGGTCGACTAATCGAAACATTGGTTCAAAGGTCCGTCAATCAATTAATACTTTTTGGTTGCGCTCTTGATATTTAAACACTACAAAAGCAAATCGCGACATGTGTTTTAAAAATAATAACAATTACATGACATGGTTGACATGGTATTCACACAAACAGAAAGAGTGCGTGTTTAAGTGCTTGTTTTACCAGCAATTAATATTCAGTTTTTAGCAACGATAGAAATTTAAAAAAAAAAAAATGAGAAATAAATATTATTTAGTATATAGAGTGTATTGTTGATATCGGTGCACGATCGAATTTTCTTTCACGATTGGCTATACAAAACAAATTCAACTACATTAAATTAACACAAATATACAGAAGAAGGTAAAATGCCATACGTTTGTGTATACTGACGTCATCAGTATATGTGATAAACAGCGTCGTTTCAAAAAAATGATAGTTCCGTTAATAGTGTTCCTTGATTTATAGTAACGTGTTTGTGAATATTGAACACGCATTTTATCATCTAATATAAACGAAAGATAATCTTTTGCGTTTTTTGTTGTGAAGTTGATAGCAACCGTGTAGCCCATCTTGAGGTTATTCATACTGCTCGTGGTAGTAAATGTATATTGAGAAAACATCACACTAACCAAATATATGTGTATTGTGTGAGTTTTGTCACTGTGATTTGGGAGTCTACAAATGCAAAGAAAGCAACACGCACAATGTCCTTCAAGCTGTAAGAACAATATATATCATGATAAATTGTAATTTCGCTTTATGGAAACATTTTCTTGATTTTCTATTTTGCTTATGTTGTAGGACGTGTTGTCGTAAGTGTAAATTTGTGTTATTTATCTCTTAAGGTGCACCACTTCCATTTTTTTTCACTTTATAACACAATCCACCGGAGAACATATTATTCTGTCATTATAATGGTAGCCGTTGCGGCTGAGTTATTTAAACGCATATGTTTGGCAAAAACAAATAAATAACTAATGGGCACCTATTCAAATTCCTGATTTTATATTCACATTTCAAACGATCGACTGCAAACAAGCCTTTTAAAATTTCAAGACCAATGGACGATTTTACCAATTATACGGTCAATTTAAACAACAATATAGGTTTTTTGGCAACATAACTGTGTAAATAGTGAATGAAGAATATGTTTGATTGTAAAATGTCTTTTAAGTATAGTATCTGTTACTGCAACTTTCATTAGAAAAGGTTTCCTAAAGTCAATATATATTATTCGTAAAATTACCCATAAGAAACGCGGTCGTTTGGTTGTGTTTCGTTAAATTCTCAACAACGATTTGACGTTGTCGAAGACTTTGTTACTGAGAATTCGGTAACATTGAGTGCAGGCCAGGATTGGATTGGGGTGAAACACAAAGGTGTTATTGGATACAAAAACAATCTACATATATAACTTGGGCCAATACAACTCGGTTAATACGAATGTTCAATGTGAATGCATCGGCATTACTATAAGATGGCTACGTGTGTCGCATATTGTTTTGTATTGTTATGTTTGTTTTTTGTTTTTTATCCAATCTATATTCGTATACACGTTCATTATTTTAAAAAGTGTGTTTTTTGAACACATGTTTCTTAGAAAGAACACTTTGTTCCGCAGTTATAGCAATAGGAGCTGGTGTTAGCAGAAGCATTGTGTGTGGTGTCGTTTTCATCGGGCTTTTATTCGTGATATGGAGAAATAAAAGTTGGACCGTTCATTAACTACAGTGTAAATAATATTGCTTTGCAAAATATGTTCTTTTTATTTTAACAGATTTTTCTCAAATGGTTAATAGTTGAATTATGATTTCGTCGTTTAAATATTAACAGATGTTATTATTAAGTGCGACGAACATTACTTTTTTGTTGTTTTGTTCTTTTTTTTAGGTGCAGTAAAATGAACCTCCCTACGAAAATGATTATGAAACGTTGAATTAGTTCATTTTAAAGTTTACACGTTTATATAATTCTTTGTCATAATCTCTATTTTTATATTTCGTTACTGTTTGCATCTTCTTAAAATTCAAACTAATCGCTTGAACTATGATCATATTGCTCATAAAGATACTTAATTGTAATTTATTGTATGTCGTAAGTTTAACTCTAAAACAAATGGTGACACTGCTTATTTGCATATAATATTATTTACATCCCATAAACTGGATGTGCAGGATATTCGTCCATTTTGATGGAAACAAAACATTTATTGCTTATTTTTTTAATGTTATAACAGTATATTAAAACATTACTTATATATACATGATTTTGTTTTATTATATTGCCAGTCCAGTCCGTATGTCTGCAAACGCAGAGAGGGTAAGGGACTATCGATGAGTGCCATGATAAATCTTAAAACATTCAAACAGATCAGAGACACTCCGGCACTTCTATTGACAGACAGAATACAGAGGATACCTTATTTTGGGATTGTACTTTACGGGAATGCCGGTAATTTAAAGCTGAAGAATAAATAAATTTTAGTTCAAGAGCCGTGAAGATTTATATGGCAGTGCAAATACGACCCGACGGATGTATTCAGGGACTTCTACGTCAGTTCAATATATATAACTATATAACCATTGGGCGACCTTTGTGTGAACAGCTGTGTATTCGTACAGACCAGACTACTGCCATAACGAGGAACATGAATTCATTGTGGATTTTTGTTTTCTTATGCAGCATGTCACACAAGTGGGACCGCAAGTAAATGAACTAATTTAGAACTATGATTTACGTTGCAATTTCATACATGCCCCAAACGTAGAATGTAGAATATAACATTTTGTTTAAGGACGTATGCGGCAGTTTCAATGCAAATTTTCTTATACCTAGAATTTGATAATTTTTGGTATAAAGCTAGAACCATCTGTTGTGGATAGAAAAATAAAATAAAAATTATGGGTCACCAGTGTTGTTATTTTTTTATTCGCACTTTAACAACATACCTATTTAAGCATAAGTATAAATTTAAAAAAGGCAAACACACACAAATCGAGTTAATTAGTGAAAAAAACTGTCGAAATAACTACTATCTCTCTCTGTTTATATAATACTGATATAATTTAACTGCAAATTCATAAACAAAAACATTAATTGATTTTCAGGGCATTAATTTATCAAAAACAACAACAACATAATTTCACATATGAAAATCAATTCTATGCATTTTACTTTTTTATTATTAAAGTCTTTCCCACACCTAGATTTTGTCCAAACTTACCCAAATGTTTCATTGTTTATTACTTTATACAAATATTAAAAGAAAAACATATGTCACCAGGGTCGTTTGTTAACAACCGAAGTTTATCGGCATGTAGTAAAATACAATTTAAAAACAATCAAAACAATGTACATAATTAAGTTCAAAACAAATTCTAGTACATGTATGTCAAAGCAAAAGTAGAGTTAGATTTAAATTAAACACAAAACATGTGTATCCGGATTCGTAAAAGTAGGTTAAAGCAGCATCCAAAACAAGATGTGAGCAAAACATTTAAAGGGGCATATCAACGATATTAATTGTAATTCTTAACATGACTTGACCATTGTTAGGCTGTATGCCAATGTAAAAAGAAGATTTACATTTAAATGAAGACCCAAATAATTAATAATATGTATCGAGATCAGTAACATTAGGCAGTATCCAACTAAAAACAATATGTATATAATACACTTAAAGGGGTACATCAACGGTATTAATTGTAATTCTTTACATGACTTGACCAATTCAAGGCATTCCATTGTTATGCATAAATGTATCTTTTAGCAGTTATATATTATTGGAATTGGTAAGAAAATGTATACGCAAATCAATATAAACACACGGTTAATGTATGATATAACCATACCATCGGTATCTTTCATAAGTTTTGTTGGAAATTATAATAACCTATTAGTTTTTGATACGCCACTATAATGTAATAATACTGAAATCAATCTTGATTTTTTCATGTTTACATCGACTGACATTTTGTTTTAAGTAAATCATACATTTTTAGGACGTTTTGATAATGTTTGATTTTTTTTTTTTTTACTCATAGAAGTATATATGTGTGGGTAGTTTGCTACAGCTATCTTTAGCCGGTATCAAAATGAAACAAAAATCAAGGATCGACAGTGTTGTATATTTTTCAATAAATATTACGACTGTTTCAATGTGTGTGTTCACGTCTTAAATATGCCATACATGACAACATTGAGCACAACAGTGAGAAAACTTTTGAAAATAACGTATTCCTCTACAATAATTTATAACTATGATTTATATTTAATATTGGTTTCCAGATTTTCAACATAAAAAGTCCCACAATTTATATAAAACAAATATGGGCCTTATCAATTTCCTGCATGCTACACGTGGTTGCATGGCGCGTCTTTATTAGTTCAACTTGTCATTAACTATAAAGAAATAGTTAACAATATTTAAGTATAATGGTTTAGATGCAGAGAAAACGTTCGTTTTCTTTGATGTGACTTGTGTTTTATAAATGTTTTGCACATGCGGTACTCGCATATTTTTAAATACATTGCTTAACGATCGGACATACTGTAATTATCTTGTTGTTCATCTTTTTTTTACTTCAATGGCTAACAAATAATAAACAAAACATTTGTTTTCTAATCAAATTTATCAGAGTAAAATATGATATGCGAACGAAAAACACAATAATATTCGCGTGTATCCAGTTGCACGTCGAGCAAGATGCAACCCCACCCGCACTTTAACCAGAAGTATTAGAGCGTCGTGAATAAATGATATTCATTCATCATTGATTCTGTGTAATAAACTATATCAAACAACACCGTATGAAACTTGATTTACTTAGTAAATGTGTGAGAAATTAAAATTAAAAAAGAATTGAGAATAATTGTCTTAATGCGCAGGAAAGCTATTCTTTTTTATAAGTCTTAGTTTCGACACAAACATTTCCAATTATGAGGATGTATCGCCAATTTTCCCGTATTAAGACTATTTGCGTGGTCTTAGAGATGATGGTCGATTCTTATTGTGAAGTTTATAGGACACATATTGTTAAATAATTTTTCTTTGCTTCATAATAGTCGATTTGTTGGTGTTATTCCAATTTGATATCCATCCCGTTTTGATTCGAATATCCGTAAAAGCATACACTTATTGCGCAACCGGTGTTAAAGTATCCGAAAACGCATACACTTATTGCGCAACCGGTGTTACAGTGAAAACAAATTTGCGTGAAACGAAACTGCCGCGTACGTCCTTAATGTTATTCAACACTTTTTAGTTATAAAGGATCTTCTACGTGTAATCGGATTGCACTTTAGATTTTATAATTTCGTTTAATATAGAACACTTAAAGAAATGTTCTTATAGACATGCCTCTGCTGAACGATGTTTTTTGTATTTGAACAATATAATAGTATATGAGCTGTCATCGGTAATCATGCTGTGATGCCGAATAATAATATAAAAAAGAATAACGATAAACATCACTACCTGTAAGGAATACATGAGTACAAATGATTGCTTTATCAGTTCCTGTCTTAATTTTAAATGTAAAGACAGACATTCATATTTAAAGATTTAGTAATTTTGACCTATAGTTTGACCCCTTTTAACTCTAATCCGAATTCGGACAAATTACATTCAAGATAAGATCTCGTTTCATTAGGAATATGCAAAACAGTGTGGCCTCTTGAGCAAGCGGTATTTAGCTTAAAGTTGACGACGCACACTACACGACGAACAATTACTAATGAAGAACATAGGGCTATTGCAATAACTCACCTTAAGAACTTTGTGTTCAAGTGAGCTTACTATAAAGAAAGGTAATGTCCATGACAAGATTGGCAAATGTCATAAGCAACCAATGGGAAAGACGAAAAAATCTTGTCGGACACGAGGTCCGATAACTTTTAAAATTTGTCGGACCTCGCCAGATTTTATCGGACCTCGTTTTTCTTTACCAAAGAATAGAAAATACCTTGTGTAGAGTTTATTTTTATTATTATGACGTATAATTATGACGTTCACAATGTTTAACAATTCTAAATACAATAAAATAACAACTTAATGAAAACCCGTTCTATGAAGACATTTGGAAAAACTTGATTCAAAGTAAAGGAAGTCAAGATGGCGACGTTTTTTTTTGTCGGACACGAGGTCCGACAATTTGGGAAATATTATCGGACCTCGTCAAATTTTATCGGATTTGTCCGAGGTCCGATGTCTTTCCCATTGGTTGGTCATAAGGCCCTAAGTGATCAGGTTAGTAAGAAATAAACAAGTGCATTAGTGTAATCTAATCTTATAAGATTACCAAAGGCCCTCAGCCGCTAACCTGAGGCGCAACGGAACTAAGCTGATCTGAACAGTTTGTGGTCACAATGTTTCACTATAGACAAATAAAGAAACACTTTCCCACTCCCGGCAGATATGATTTTTATAGGACCGGAAACATGTTCAAACTCGGTCGAGATATCCTCATTATCATTAGAAAAAAAGATTTTTAGTAAATAACATGATGATAAGGCATAAATGGGACTCGAGAGTGTTCACTAGATTTCTCTTAAGAAATCGAATTTAAACTTCTTTAAACCTTTGCTGCATTTTTTAACACGGCCGATATAGTGTTATAACAAATGTTCTGAGATAGGTGTATGCTGCCAAGACATAAAATGTTACTTTAAGAATGTTAACAAGGCTTTACTATAGCCATTTAATGACAACTGCATCGCCACAGTTTTAAATGCACCGGAACAATTCTTGAACTCGATCAGTATATTTAAAGAACGAATGTTCTTAGAAAGTTTCGTGAAGATTGGACTATCAAATTGACTTATAGAGTTTTCTTTAAAAGAGTTCATTTAATCCATAAAAACAACAAATGCCCCGAATACGGGCGCCATGTTTTTAAACAGATTAGATCTATTTTCGAACCCGGTCGAGATATCCTTAAGATAAGAGTTCTGAGCATGGTTCGTTATAATTGGACAGACTATTTACCTCTTGAGTGTTCAAAAGTATCGTGTATAGCCATATAAGACAAGTGTTCTTGTTTTCTTTTATTTGAATTAGAAGTCTAGATTTCGACCACACGTGGAGATAGTTTTCAAAAGATTGATCTGAAACCAACTCTTACATACGTGTGTCCATGGCATTGCTTGTGAAATACGAGAAATACACAAATGATGAAATAATGGTAATTTGAGTGCCAAAGCAGGATATGTATAAAATTCGTAAAGCATAAAAAGAAACAAAAATGTGTACATTACTATCATCTGTTATGAATTGTATTTACTTTAAGATCGTTTATATTAAAACATGAATTCGAGTTCATATTTCTTTTTAAGTTTTAAAATGAATTCACGCAATAGTCGTTGACGTTTTTGGAAAAACAAATGTTGCATCGGTTTTTTTATTAAAAAAAATGAAGTGTTTTTCTATCATACTTGAAAAAACGATTAAGTTAAAAACTAACGAAAATAACTTTAAAAAGTCATCAATCTTGCAAAGCATAAGGGTAAGAATAAATGTTTCAGAACTCTTTTACAAAACTCTTTATGTTCACAATCGTCAGTTTGTTTACAATTATTTGTTAATATTTGTGAGAAAACCATATACATTTTCTACCAACTATTCAACAGATACACAAAGAAGGTTTCCATAAACAAAAATATTATTTTGGTTTGCAAAATGCATATCGAATGTTTATTTAAAAAGCATATGCTCCTATAGATAAGTGTTATGTTATTGAGATTTTCAGAAAGTCAGCTTCAGACAGATGTTTAACTGTTTCGCAAGGGCTCGCTATGGGCTGCGTATGGAGAAGAACCCTATAAGATCTTGATCGTTCGTTCTTATCCTTTTTTTGGAACAAAGTGACTCAGTTGTAACTGTAAATTCTCTGCAAATGTATACAATTTTGTTCGTGAAATAAAATATGTTTAAACTAAGGGCCCGCTAGAAAACACTCATCTGTAAAAAATAAAACAAGATCTTCAGAACGCTAGAGGGGGCTTAAAATGGCAAATGATAAAGCATACATACATTTTTATTTATCCGATGTCTACTAACATACACGAACAGAAATCTCCTGATCGATTGACAGATTTTTTTTATCTTATACGCCGCAGCGAACTCTTAAAATCGCACTGTTAATGTTTTTCTTACAAAAAATGATTGGCAAACATGTAATACAAGTTAGTATAACTGGTGTATAATATATCCAGTGTTAGATTAAATTATTTCCCCACAGGATCGCAATTAGTACTTTTATAAATAAATCTGGTTATGGTGGATCGTAAATATATTACTTAAAAAAAAATGTTATTTACTATTTTATTTGTATGCATTATTTGTACACATGATACAGTGTGAACTACATAATTATTAAACATACAGGTTTTCTGGTAGGTCTTGCAAACGACGTATTTGTCCTATTTATTTAAGCATTTCAACATTCATGCAAGCTTTGTCAATTAACAAGTAGTTTTACAATGATGTGAAACCACCGTTTTAAGTGTTTGTTTAAGTTAAAGGATATGAGATACGGAAAATATTAAAAGCAATAAATAACTTCTTGTAGGCCAGCCGGCTTCAGTTTAATAAATCATGCTCTTTTTGCACACAGCTCTTATCGGTAAACAGGTCAATGCAAAATAAACCTACCGCTTGTGTCCTTATTCCGGATCCACAATACATCTGCATGCTGCATTGGGTGGGTGCCGATATCGGTAGGCCAAGGCTAAACGGAATATGTATTCATAAGTGGATCAAACATTTGCCAAGCACGCCGTTCATACACTGTATACCGGGAGATCCTTGATAAACATGTGAGGCTATCCGCATGATGGGTGCAATGGTACTTAAGTGTTTTACTTCTTGTATTAGAAAATATATTACCAACCAGATTTCTTAATCGTTATTGATCAGTTATTTTAAGCAATATATAAACTTACACGTACAATACAGGCAATAGCTTTACATTGATATTCAATAGCATAATTAGTTCTTCTTCATCAGCAAACATTGTTAACTTCAGTTATTTACGCAAAATATTGTTGACTTCACATTATGAATGTAAACTACAGAAACGTTGATGCGCCTTACTTATATTGTGAAATAACGTTATCCTTATGATTTTAGTATATGAAACACTTGAAGAGTTCTTAATACAATACAATTAATGAAGGACAGAATGTCGATTTGGTGTTGTTTTAGATAGTTTTAACAAGCTACTGTTTGAAGCACAGTCGTGTTTACTGAATTTGATAACGGTTAAGATATCAAGTGCGTGAACATGTTTTTAAGACTTTTTCAGCAATTAATCATAAACAAATGAATTATCTTTTTATTGTATAAATAAGTGTCCCGTCTACAAATGAAATCCCCATTAAATAGAAATTAAACAAGACAGCGCTTGGCCTTTTTTATCAGAATGCATAGCTTGCAGAATGCGGAAGTGGTATTTAAATGTTCTATTGGCGAATGAAAATATTAAAATGCTTGAGATCTCTTCCAAAATGATAAAAAGCTGTATTTCAAACATGTGTGTTTACGCAATTTAATGGCGGATAATTTCAATGGCTTTAAACAGTTTAAATTTTCAAGTCCGTAACATTTATTGCACCCATAAATACACCAGCGCCTGTATGTGATTAATGCTGTCCCGACCAGTAGCAACGGCCAGATGCCGTATTTAATGTTTATCAATCATTGTATCAGGACATGCGATGTTTAAAGTGTTGTTTATGAAAAAAGAAACGCCGTTTTGGGAGGTCACACAATATGTTAAAAACATATTAAACTTCCCAGTTTGTACAAACACGATCTCGGAATGCTGTAACAATCCGGCATTAGTTTATTGAGTATCACATTTCTTTTTATGATGCACTGTTTGTATGTTGAAACATAGGTTTGGATTTCAGTTGGGAAAAACAGTCTTTCGTATTCGCCATTATTATGACATTGTTCGTATAAAAACAACAAACTGATGGCTAGACTATTTCTAAAGATTGCGGTTTGGCTTCTTTATAACTGCTTGGCTACATGTAAGTAGAACTAGTTTCATATATAAAGTTATATATAAATTGATATTGTTTTTACGCGATTGTATAAAAGTACAAATTTGTGGTTTCTCAAATGATGATCGAGCGACAAAAATGTCAGCGATACAATGTGTCAGTTTGAATAACGTTATTATATTACTATTTTGAAGCTTATTTTCCTCAACATTCGTATTTATTTAAACAAAATAGCTATCGTAATTGACACACATATTACACTTTCGGTTTATTACTCTGCTTAAGTGTTACACATTAACGTTCAATAAACAGGTTAGATTCACTTGAACCTAGGGCAGCTAAAAACTAATAATTAGTACATTGTGTTGCTTTAGTAAAAATTGTCATTCTCATTTAAGTTGTTTTTGTGTATCTTTTACAGTATACTGAATATAATTTAATAAACTGATTCATTAACATAGTAAAAGCCGTAACTATTTAACATTTTTTACACAACTTATTTTCCCCAAAAAAATATGAATATTTACAATAAGGATGAACAAAACTCTTGCGATCAATGCAATTCCCGCAGAATTAAGCACATATCGATTTCATTTAAAGTACTCGTTTTTTGTGTTCTTTATTTCAGATATCGATTCATGCAGCGTGTCACTGTCATCGAAATCATATTTTGTGGATCTAAACACTGAGATAACTCTCTCTTGTCAAGTTTGCAATGTGTCGGAACATACTAGGATAGAGTATCAACATAACAATGAGCGTGTTGCGGTTTTTGTATTCGGGATTCCATCGGTCCGAAACTCATCTTCTTTCAAACTGGAAAGCCTTTCGTATGGACAAATAATATCAGAACTTTACTTGAAAGTTCTCAATTTTTCAGCATCATCAATTGGAACATATACATGTTTCATCAAAAACACAAGCAAGTCGTCACTGTATCTTACATCGAAAGGTAGGTAAATAATTAACATAGTGCTTTTACACACACAAAAAATGTATGATTGGTGTGGCATATTTTTTAATGTGTGATTATATTTCATTACATTTTTCGTGAATTTCTGTTCATCTGATTCAAACAACACGATAGAAAAATAACCCTTTTTGAATATTTGAAAGGGCAGAAAACAATTGACTAACCTGTTTGTGTGAAGAAAATCTTTGTCCGGCATGGATTGTCCTTCTTATCACTGGACTAAGAGATCAGCACGACACGAATAAGTTTCGAATAAATAGACCAGACCCGAGCCCAAGTTAATAGTCGCGATACAAAGTCAGATGTAAAATCAAGTAAACATTGCTGAACAATTTTCCTGGGCTATAACCTTTTAAAACAGGCAATGATTGTTGAATCACTTAGCGGAAGATATCAGCTTGTTGAGACACAGATTAAAGTGAAAGAACCAGGTCACTTAGTACGATTTCAATATCACAATTTAAGGGGAACTGTGAAATTGCAGAAGCGATAAACATCGTTTCATTGACATGTCAAACACAGGGACAGATCCCCATGTCATAGGCAAAAGTTTAATGTTTAACGTCAACACTGCGCTCGGGACATAATATCGTTCTTAATGGATGGATCTTCAAGGAGTGTTTCTTACAATACAGTTCGTCTAAGACAAAATACAAGCTTATATTTCATAACATAGTGTTGGACATACGTTAATAAATATTATAGGGACGTCACATTCATATTGAGAAATAAAAATGGTTATTTGTTTATCTCAGTTACCATTTCAAATATAACTACAAATACATGCATGTCCTTTTATTTCCATCAATAATGTCGGGAAATGATTTCCGTTGTATGTCCATCATCAACAAAATGTAATTATGTTGAATACAAATACTTTGTATGCACACGTATATAGTAGATAGTGCATATATATAAATGCAATTTGTAACATCATATCGTTGTTTTTCAACGTGGCCATGTTCTCGGAGAGAGTTTCAAGGAGGTTATTTCATAAAACTATTCCTTATATAGAAAATGGGCGATTGAGTCAATATTGAAACATGAATAATGGAAATGATTAAACATGATTTTATGCGACCGGTTAACATTTTATCAAAATGTTTTCTGAATAACATAAGTATCATAACTCTCGATCATAATGTAGTCTATCACACGGGAGGGAAGCCCATACTTTTTATGCTATAATAGAGACAAGGAGTTCAACTTCGTTTGCCGTAAAACTAGACCATCTTTACTGTTAACCATGTAACTAATCAACTACAGACCGGCTGTTTTCGAAAGCTAATAACATAATTTGTCAGGAAAAAATAACATCAGTACCATTGATCCAGCAGTATGTCGATACAAGCTATCAGAAATTGACACTCACGGTACAATTTTTGGTCGGACACAAGTGTGTCCAAATTAGCTTCAATTTCCGATCGTTTCAAACAGCAGAAACACACAGATTACATGACTGTTCGTCATTTAAACGGTTCTATTCCGTTCAATAAAAATTAATTAATCGATAACAATGCATTGTTTAGTCATTCATACACCATCAAAAGTGTTTTTCTCTCCGATTTGTAAATAAACAACCAAGAGGTTTAATTTTTGAACGAAGAATGGGAATCCTCTGACGTCATCCAATAAAGCAATGTGCTAGCATGCGTTTGCTACGGGTCTTCTTATTGGTTGGGCGGAATTTCATGAGGATCTCCTTTAAAAGGTGATTGAGAAATTGATGAAAATCGACCAATCGTAGTTTGTGTTTACAAAATCTCTGACGTCATCAAAGGGTTTCCCAGAGTCAAAATAGATTTTTTCTGTTTAGATTTTGTACTCGTGGATCGAAAGACGCGAAAAAATGGTGTTTACCATACGTTTTCGATAACAATAGATATTGTAACCGATTGAAAAATGTTACATGTGCATACAGGTGCTGTTTATCTACCGTTTAATGACTTGGTTGTTGAGTTTTAGCTCTTTAAAGTGATCGACATGGGCCATCTCTATGTGGACACACTTGTGTCCGACCAAACACGGTTTTTGAAATGGGTCAAATTCTGAGGGCTGGTATCGAAATACTGCTGGATCAATTGTACTGATGTTATTTTATTAGCTTTCGAAAACAACCGGTGTGTAGTTTGTTCGTTACAAATGGTTCGAGTAACATGGTTTAAAGATAAGATGGTCTAGTTTTACGGCAAACGAAGTTAAACTCCTTGTCTCTATTTTAGCATATATAAAAATATATATGGGCTTCCCTCCTGTGGTCTATCAATGAGCCTAAAGTAAAGTTTTCTTGCACTCAAATATTTCCACTTATAACAGTAAATCTGCAACCACAATTATTTGGCTTGAATAATATCAACTAAATTAAAAACAACGTTTAATGAGGGGTTATACAGTATTATACATCAAAATCGGCTGTTAAAAAGGGATTAAAATGCGCAATAAGTTAATTTATATAAAATTACTAGTTTATTTTTAAATTCACAACTTTATGATATTCCGGTCATATTTGATGTGTGATCATCAATTTCATAAACATCACCATCGCAAGAAGAAGAAGTGTTAGCATCAACAACATCACCATCACAATCATCAGCATCGTCATCATCATAATCATATTCATCATCATCAGCAGTAGCAGCATCAGGTCTTAAACGAAATGGAGTTTTTATATTGTACCAAACAGTTTCATCCTGTTCATAGTCAACGATTTTATCTGCACGCATACACATTGGTACAATTTGAAGAAAAAAAAAATGGAAAGTAAGATTTAATCCAGAACATATTCACATTTAGAAATATGTTTCAAATAAAATGCTATAGTTATTGAATAACTTTTAAATTATATATGATAACACATTGTTTGTAAGCTTAAAACAATCGAAATAGGCAACATCAACATATAATAAAGCAACTGTGTTGTTTTTAACCTAGGTTTGATTAAATTCGTCCGTATTTACACACGCGGTCCATATTCAGAACGCGCGGTACTTAAAGGAAATTAGTGACCGGAGATACAATATTGATTGCATCTTTATCGTAAACTACGGACCAATAAAGAACATACCACAAAAGCTTATGTGATTACATCAAATATACATTCGATTTGCTGTATGTTAAGATCTACAGTATATGCGCAGTTTATAATCACAATAATAATGGAATATTTACGATTATGATTTAAAACATGAACATCGAAAATCAAAGACAATAAAATATAGAAGTACTTCTTTACCCAACAAGTGTTTGCGCTAGAATTACTTGCGAGAAACGTCATCAGACGTTAAAGCCGGCCGAGTTGATATTTCTCACAACAATTTGGTTTTCTCAACTGACCAGATTTGATAAGTATTCGTCAGGTACATTCTAAAGCTTAACTCTTCCATACTGATTTTCGCAAAAATTGTGCCAAAAAATGCCAAAAGCATCAAAAATACGAAACCTAATCATGTACATAACGGAATCCTCAAGACTTTTATTAACCTGTGACGTATGCACGCTTTGGGTCACGTGAGCGCCAATTTCACGTGATTTCCACTTCCGCGCTTTTTAAAACAAAGAAGAAACCACTTAATAACACGGTTTCTCCCTGGCAAATGACGTTGTTAACAATGATGCAATGGTCACGTGGTTTTACATGTGACCCGCGCGTGTTTAAATTTAGATCATTTCTGTCCATAGACCGAAATTGAAATGCCCTATCTTTGTACTGAATTTGGGCATTTCTTGACCGATTTTGAACAAAAATTTTGCACACTTGACATCAATACCGTCACATTTTGACTCAAAATCATTTTTTTGCGACACATAACAAAAATGGGAAAATATACCAACATCAACTCGGCCGGCTTTAACACCATACCTACCTAACGGTTACATAACACTATTAAAGGGGATACACTACCTAATTGAAACAACATCAACCGTTCGGTTCTGTCATATTTATCCTAAACAATATTGTCATCCTCATCAATCTAAACTCTTGGCGTTTTACTATTCTTTATGGAAAAAAAAACAAGTACCCAGTCTTCTTGTCTTTTATTTGTCTATATTTGATAAGTTACTTTACAAATGTATGGATAAGTTTTTTTTTGTCTGCAGCTTAATTTCCAAAAGCACTCAGCCATTCAAAAAACATTTGGATTAGCCTCATGTGTCCCGTTTCCTTGGAACTGAACTGGAAATTAAAAATATACTAATTTACAATATAACGAAACAATATACGTGTATAGCTAAAAATAAAACTTCCGAAAAAAACACAAACAGGGATCTACTTCACGCATTAGGGTAATCGTTTTTACAAATTATCTCAACTATGACTTCAAAATGTGAACATCACATTTTCCAAATAAGCAATGTAAATTTGATTAATTAATTGTCATATAAATTCTTATTTTTAGAATTATCATGCATGTTTTTATGTAAGGAACAACTTAAAACTTGTAGAAAGTGTATACGTTTATGAGACAATGTTTTCTGAACGAAGTTAAATATTTTGAATTCATGGTTTCTTATGAATGTATTATATATATTAAATATATATACGTGTTTATTCCGTCCAACTGATTATTTGTTTTTGCAATCTTAATGAATATTTTTCAATAAAATAGTTCCAGTGGAATATGCTACCTTGATACCAGAACTTCATACAGTGTCCGTCCTTCCTAGTGTGGTTACAAGTTATATCAGCTGTATTTCTTCAATTGGACGTCCAACACCCACAATTACCTGGTATCTTGACAAAAGAACACCGTTTGATTACTCTGACGATGTGAATATTACTGGAAATAGCAATAGTACTGTGGTTGCCGATGTGACGACAAGCAGTCTTGCAATTGCATTTAGAACTTACGAGCACGGTGCAAGGATTTACTGTAATGTCTCCAACGGATATGCACCGATCACATCCAAAAGAACGATACTTATCGATGTGTTGGGTATGCGATTATATATCGTCTGTAAATAGTTTATTTTCTCAATTTTTAAGTTGCTTTTAGATGTCAGTCTTATATTTCTCTATCAAATTAGTTCATTCGTTCACGCTGTACGAGCAAAATGAAACAAATTACAATGTAACTTACATATTTCCCGATGGTTCAAAACCATCGCAATACCTACGAAATCATATCTGACTAAATTGGTGTTGAGCATTAGCCTTTCCGATCGATGATCCGGCAGCGTTATTCAATATTACTTATGTCACAAACATAAATTTATCTTTGTAATTTTAGGCTTGCCAAGTCAACCATTAATTGTGTACAGGGCGCTAACTGTTACAGAAAATTTATATGTACTGCAAAACAGGACTGTTTCATTAGAATGTAAATCGTCTGGAAAGCCAAAGCCGATCATTTCATGGACCCTTTCTAACGGCACCGTGATAAACAACACGGTAATATCTCTGAAACTGGAACTAACATACATTCCAGAGAAAGTCATCTGCAGGGCTACAAGTATACTTGCCCCAACGAATGGATCTATGTATACTGCTGTAAATGCATCAGCTCTGCTTGTGAATATTTTATGTAAGAACATATAATTATTCATTCTTGAGTCATTATAAATAACAAGCATGTCTAGCCAAATCATATTGAATAGATTTGAAGTCGTTACATTGTCCAATCGAATAGGTAAATCAAATAATTGACTTTTTTCTATCTAAGTGCATTTCTTTTTTGTTTTGGTTCAAACAGTTATGATAATTCTTATATACTATATTATTTTTATAAACTTGAAATCTATATTACATCTTATGTACGTTTACGAAAATGTCCTGCAAATGTCCTCTCAACCTTTTTGAAAAAAGTATCATTTCGTTCAGATCCTCCATCTAATCCATCCTGTCAAATCGGAATAAGTACCGTAGAATCAAGCAGTATACGAGCTAAACGAAACGACCATTTCGTAATGACGTGTGTCAGCAGAAGCAACCCAGCTCCATCACGCTATACATGGATACTGCCTGGGGGAGGGAAACAGAATGGCACTCAACTCAATATTGAAACGTTGAGGGATAGCATGAACAATGTATACACACTTGAAGTATTCAACGAAATGAACGAAACCTTCTCAAATGAGATTGTAAATGGAAATGTCACAACATCGTTTACATTTGAAATTTTATGTGAGTACGTTTGGTGTAAAAAAAAAACACGTCTTAGAATCAAATTGTGTCTGTATTTAACGTTGGAGCTATTGAGCTATAATGTTAATAATCAGGGACCACCAGCCTAAAATATATAACATGATTTACATAGCGATTGAAATATTTACACATATATTATTTATTGTATTTCGAAAACCGTAGGAATTGAAAGTATGTCCAGTTTCGAGCTAGACGTTTAAGGTAGCATAATTGTGTATTTAATTTCAAAGTTTAACGACTGGCATGTATACCCATTGCACATTCGATTAATATTTATAAACTCTCACCAATAAGATAATGTATTAAAATAATTCGTTTCGATTTTAGCTAATCAACACTTTTTTCAGCATCACCTACTGCTCAGTTTATCAGCAATTTCACAGTTTTATTGAACACAACGTTGTCCGTTGTTTGCCCCTACATACCTGGAAATCCATCAGAGACACGATTTATGTGGTTTCACAACAATACATCCTTGATAGGGTCGGAGCGAACAATGTCTTTGACACGTTTGAAGATAGCTGACGAAGGACCTTACACATGCAGAATTAGCAACACATTGGAACCTACAGGATATGACGTCGAAGAGGCATATGATGACACAACATTTTATGTGGATGTTCAATGTACGAGCAAAATTTTGTACGAATTGAAATAAGTATTTTATTCGGAAACATTGAACACTAATTATTGTTTAACGGATCAGTTACACATTTGCAATATTATAATATTTATATGTTGTAGATCCTGCCACCATAACAAGATTTTATATCGATGATCTATTCTCTGCACATAGTATTACCATAAACGAAAATCAGACTGTGGCGTTATACTGCGAAGCTGACAGTGACCCTGTAGCGGAACTGCAAATCGTAAATATAACTCGCGGTTCTGAACACTTAATTAGAGAAATACACGATAACATAATTTCCGCCACAGTTTCAAATGCGCGATGTGAGTATGATATGGGTGTCTACCAATGCAAAGGAAACAATAGTTACAATACAGTCCAACAAGTGATGGAAATTGAAATCACGATCCTATGTAAGTAAACATACTTCATGTTTGTATATATCAGTGCCCATTTAATAAATTGTTTACATATTGTTGAATTACTCTTGATCTCAATGCATTTAGCACTGTGCATCAGGGAGGGAAAAATACCAATATAACATACGGAAACAGCATTTTTGTTTATGAATATTAATATTTGAAATTGACACATTAAATCAAAGAGCATTAAACGCGAAATACGATCGAATAGTTACTTTATAATGTATGCAAAATAATATAAAAAACATGTTCTCAATTCACGCATTTATTGATATGGTAACTCTGCTTTGTTGGTGAAATCGTAAAAACAAAAAACAAACGAGAAAAACAAACAAACGCCAACAACGGAGTGTTTCAATCCACGCCTCCAGTGGAATTAAAAGTCACGCACTGAAGAAATGCGCACTTCACTGACAATGTAACCAAAATAAAGTACAATAACCAATAGTTTCTATGCCTAAAGAGGTACTTTAAGTATGTTATGCGCATTTCATTTTATATTATGAGCCGTCGATATTTTCTTTTAAGGCGATTTCATTTTCATCCAAAGGGTAACGGTTAAAATCCTGTCGATATGAACTTGAATGTATTATATTCATTATATCAACATTTGGCATTTACTAGAAAATGTTATTGATTAATATACGTATATGTGTTCGATTGTTTGCATGTTGATATTTGCATTAAACCAGGAATGTTATTTGAAATATTGTATAACCTGCGTCTTCCTCCTAAAACGGATTACTACGATATTTGTCTGTATAACGCTTCTTGTGGAGCTAGCTCTATATACTGCTGAATTATATAGTCTTTTAACAACAATTTAAAAAATAGTTTAATTATGCAATCATTTTTAATCCATCGGCCTCTGAAAGTTGAAAAAAAAAATGGGGTGAATATTGAATAGTTCTGCTGAATTGAATTGCACGTAAACTATAGAGTATTTAAATCTACTTTATATTACTACATTTGATTCCTTTTTTATATCTGTGTAAAATTATTATACTTATATTATATATTGCTGTTATATTTTTATTGTATTTTTTAGGTGTGTACATTGTGATTATTTTTGGGTTAAATGTGATGTTCGTCGAAGCCTTTCAAGTGGTTTAAACCCTAAATGCTATGCATTGACCGTTCTATGGCGGTGAAATCAGATTGTATTTTTTTTTTTGTATCTAATGTTGTGTTGTATTTATGCATTTCTTTTGTTTCGGAAGGTTCACCGAGACCATCGCCATTTTCTCCCCCTATTACAACTTCATTTGGAAAAATAAATACTTCCGTTATTCTGTCATTCACAATTGTGGCAAACCCACCACCAAGTGGTATATCGGCATATGTTTGGCGAAAGCATGTTGAACACGACTGGGTACCAATTAATAATACCAGCAGACATCAGATCCTTATATCCGAAGACAGACTACAGACAAACCTGTTATTGGAACAACTACAAAATAACGACTTAACAAACTATTCGGTCCATGTTAACAATGACCTAGGTTTTACAGAACAGGAGTTTGTCCTTCGCGCAATTGGTTTGTCTATTCAGCTTTTTTTTCTCACTTCGTAAATTTGAAAAAAAAACATTTCTATTCATAGGTTTATATCCAACTTATCTGGCAACAACAAATTGCTAGATTATAACAAAAAAATATTCATCTTACATATACTAAGCATTGCCATATAAGGATAAAAAAAAACACATTGCAAAAAAGAACTATACGCCATATACGAACATGAATGAAACAACTTAAAATCGCATTGCTTTTATTCATAGAGCCGCCAGGTATGCCTCAAAGATTTTACGTTATCGACGCCACGGTAACTGAGGATTCTGTAACAATTGAATGGGCGCCTGGATTTAACGGGGGTGAAGACCAAAGGTTCGTGATTGGTTACAAAAAAGTAGCCGATGGAAATTGGACTTACAAAACCGTCTCGTCAAAAGTAACTCGAATGACTATCGTTGACTTGGTTATGGCCACCAAGTACGATGTCAAACTGTATGCAGAAAATTCAGTTGGAAAATCAACTGAGACCATCAAGCTAAGAGTGTTAACAAAGACTTCTGTATCAGGTATGATTCAATTTGTATTGTATGGGTTTGTGATATTTCAAGACAGCATGTCATATACTTACACAGTTGAGTACGCCCAGTTGACTCATGTAGTAATATTATTTCTTTGTTAGATTTGATAAGTTAAATATGATTTAATGTTTGAACAATAATTACATATAAACTATTAATTATTGGCATGCGTCAATTCTGTAACTGTTTAAATACATAAATGTCATTAATAATTTGTGTCAAATCAATGGTCAAACATGTTTCGTTGAAGTATCGCATATAATAGTTTTTTAAATATTCGACAGGTATCAGTTCTTCTCTGCCGATTGCCCCTGCAGTAGGCGGGGCTGTAGGTGGAACTCTTGTTGCAGTCAGCGTTATGTTTGTCATATGGAAATATAGGAAAAATATACAACGTATGTACCAAAAGGAGATGTTTTGGGGATGAAAATTAATTATATTAAGAAGCTATTCTAAAATTGTTCACATTGTAATGCTATGCATATATACATATTAATACTTTGTGCCCATTATCCTATTATGATTATTGGCACTTATATTTCAGGTTATCTTAGCCCTGCATCTCATTACGATGACTTATTAAGACCGCCGTATGTATCTTTCCTGTATTTATTAGCAAATATTAGCTCAGTTATTATTTTTCAATACAATACATGCTATAATGTCAAGCAACTTAATAATAAATTAATATATTTCCAGGGCGAACAACCAATATGTTAATCTGAATACTGAATACCACACCTGCAGAGTCGGTATGATTACGAAAACATTTTAGTAAAATTAATATAATTACCTTATTTGACTTTACATATTATTAAAGAAGCGAGGCCGCAGATTTTTAAATGATCACAACTAATTATAATATTTAAAATCTATTAAAAAATTAATCATTACATGTAACTAATTAAAATAACATTGGACATGTAATCAAACGTTTCATATTCTTTGGTTGAATTATGTCAGTCCTATTTCAAAGGCGTCTAAAGACGCCTTTCAGCTACATGATTTTATAGCTTTTCGGTTATTGTTGTAAAATTAATACGTGGGCGAAACTAGGCAATCCATGTCTCAATCATTTCTTGCTTCCTGCTTGTTATGACTATTATATCGTATTTTTTGTTTCGATCATGTATTATTGTCTTAGAAGCTTTAAAAATGAAGGTAAAAGTAGTTTACTTGTATCTTATCCACTGTATGATTCGACGAAGACGTGCAAAGATTATCCAATAATATACGGACGTAATTGTTAAACCATTCAATGAAAGCACGTAAGTAGAAACTCGTCGATGTGTCGTGTTTATGCAATACATATTTAGCAATTAATTCACAAGATCGTGTTCCTTAATATAAGTCCGCAATGTTCTGCATTTTATACAATTATAGTACACATGTACTTTAGTTTTCGATTTCTATACTACCCGTGGGTCTATATTTCTTCTATTTTGTTTATAGTGGCGCAACATCTGGGTCATCTGGGATACATTTATTTATTAGCCATACGCCAAGACACCACACACACATACGCAACAAACAAATACAACTTCATATACTATGTTCATCGCATTGGGACGGTCCAAAAGTCTAAAAAATCACACTTGGCCCACTAGAATGGCACATTTACGCAAGTGACAGTTCCAAAACATAGACAATTAATCAACCCTGTGTTACCGCATTGGAACGGTCAAAGCAAAACCACATAGGATTCTTTAGGAGCTCCATAAATCATAGTTGGTCCAAAATAATTTGCTTAACATTTAAGTATTAATAAACTTGGATATCATAACATCACAGTTCAAATATAAAATATATAAAAGAAAATACAGTTCGATGTATTTAGCATATACCTTCTCGATGGTTGGATCAAACTAGAGCACTGGATTTGTAACTTTCGGCGTCACGATAATTCGCTATAACAAGCATCAAATACACATAAAGTGAAAATTCAGCTGAAACAGCAACAGAGAAACATTATTATACTATGTGGTCCTTAATTGATGGCAAAGACAAATAACCAAACTTTGAAACACAAATCAATTGCATTTGATAAGATTCACACTTACACAACAAACGAGCAACCATAAATAAAACTGGGGTAACCGCCTTGGTACCGACAAATCAAAAGAACTGGGGGGGTAATCGTTTTATAAAGCTCCAAACCTTACACTCAGCACACAGCTTAAATTTACTTAAATGACACATTTACAAAATAAACAAAGCGGAACATTATATGACAAACACACGGGAAATGAATTAATATGTGGTCTACACCTTGAAACGGTCAATGCAAATACACATGTGGAGCTAAAACCAGTTTCTATGAACTTAAATTAATTTCGTTTTTTGAATAAAAGCTTCTTAAAGTTTAAATTCGTATGATTACGAAGCACTTTCTGGAAGAAGCCGCAAAATGATTGTTAAGTTCAAAATTGCACAGCTCGATTTTGTATATTCATTTACACATGTATATAATATGATGCCTGTATGTCTTGTGTACGCAATATGAAACGACACGACTACCAAACGTTAACAAAATGTACCTCGTGTTGATTTGTCTGGAGTTGCATTTGTTCCTATATAAAAAAAACAGCAAGAACTTTCAAGTTCATTTCTTAAATGTGTTTTACATAGATTAATTTGATATAAAAATAACAGCTTAATACAAGCATGCAAAGAATAAGATATGCAATCTGGTGTTTACAACCATGATCGCGAATTCTTCTTAAAACTGCATAATAATGATCTTAATATTCACCATTTGATGCTTAATCTTTTACGATTTTTTATCCAGGATACTGTATTGTATGGGATTTCGTTTTGATTTTTGCGTGCATTCGAACGATACAACTATGGTGTTCCTGTCTGCATACACGTACATTTACAACCATTGATGATACAAATGCTAATTAGGGTGAAATATATTAGTCATCGCTGACTGCTTTAAATGATAGTGCCATGTGCTCCATGATTCCTAACACCAAAATGTTGTTCGGACTGTTCTGGTCGAAGTCTGAGGTCTGAGATGAAGTTTCGCGTTTTTTTTTATAAATATTAACCAAATATTATACATTTTAAATGTACGGTCTTATTTGCTGGTCGTTTTTTTTTTTTGGTATTTCGTGTCATTTGGATCAATATGTTTCTCAGATATAAGCACAGTGAAACTTGAATTGCACTAGCAGAAAAGTAATATTATAATTATTATTAGGTTTCATTTAATATAAAGAAGTGAAACTCCAGAAGCAGCAGCAGTGTTGCATTTCTATCATACACACCTTCGTGGTCCTTTATTTATGGCAAGGAACCAATTGCTATGACGGAACACATTGAAAAATACACACTCGCAATAATCCGCCGTTCATTGTTTTTGGTATTTCGTGTCATTTGGATCAATATGTTTCTTAGATATAAGCAAAGTGAAACTTGGATTGCACTAGCAGAATAAGTTATATCATAATTATTATTAGGTTTCGTTCAATATAAAGAAGTGAAACTCCAGAAGCTGCAGCAGTGTTGCATATCGATCATACACACTTTCGTGGTGCTTTATTTATGGCAAGGAACCAATTGCCAAAACGGTACACATTGAAAAATACACACACGCAATAATCCGCCGTTCATTGTTTTCAGAACCCCAACGTGAAAACCAGTATGAATCAGTCGCTGAAAATTTATTCCACGTATATTTGGATGTGTCACCAAACGGCACCCAAGAAGCTCAAACAATAAATAATTCACCTTGCACTACAGTTTTGGACAAGGAACTTGATTTGAGAAAAGAGGAAAATGCGTATGTCAATTTGGAATTACACAGCTCGTAAAACCTGAAGTTCTCCAATAATCATTTTAAAACTGCATTACTTAGTAAAAATATGCAACGTACATCTGAAATGTTGATGTGAAATAAGCATCGTTGTAAAATCCGATGATCGTTATTTACGGATACGTTCTAATCTACTTTATACTCAGACATATATTACATAATGTATTTTATTTATTATCATTTTTAAGTTGTTTACATACTTATCTAGTTTGATGTTTCTTTGCATTTGAAGTTGCATTTTGTTAGGACTCGAATTTTGTCCGAGATCTGCTACTTAAGTACCTAGGTTGCTTATTAAACCAGCGGACGTTGGAACTTATTTTGAAATATGGCTGCAATGTGCAGGTTTTTTTTTATTGCATTGCACGAGATTCTATCTGGAAATGGTCTTGTGCAATGGGAGTGCGACGGGGGAGATTTCAATCGAATATATCGCCCGCTCGATATTCTGAAGAACGCCTCAACCTTAGACAGCCATTTGTTGTTGTTTTTTCTGATTATATTTTCAGCATCGAATCGCGTAAATAATAATTTATTATATCATTTGTTTCTTAAGCAGTATACAACTTAACTAAAATATTTTAAAAATCGTTTATACCGCCTTAAATACATTAGCGTCCAAGCACTCTGTACTCTTTTTAATGTTAGTACTCATTACACCAAACATAATTGTTCAGATACTTAGTTTGACTCTTTTAATAACCTCAGTGTTTGCAAAAAAAATGTCAAAAGCAAATCATAGTACAGGTGCAAAATACGAATTTAAATAACTTTAGCTGGAATGTGCATGTTTATATATATANATTCTAAATGAATTCATTAACGTGTTGTCTTTCTTTTGTGAATATCCATCATTATTGTTAAACAATATGCTTTCTTGTTTATTACTGTATCCAATAATAATAAGCTTAACAAATTTTTTGTTGATGTTCATATTTTTATTTTTCAAGACATTGTCAGAAAAAATTGTTATTGAAAAGACATTTGTGTGACATAATGTTCTTTTGGCTAAATTATGTGTGAAATACATGCCACAACTTGTATGCCCCCAGTTGTATTTTCGCCACAACCTGATTAAGGCCCCCTTTTTTAGCAAAAAAAAAACAACAACAAAAATTAACTTGTGTCAAGCATAACTAAAAAGGTATTGCTGCTTGAGAGTTGAAACTTGCATACACATAAACCACCAGTTGAACTTATGCTCCCCCATATTTTAGTTTCAGGTTTTTCGACACAACTGTAGTAATGACCCCTTTTTGTATTAAAATGGTACCTTTTTCACTTGTGTCTCATGTAACTAAAAAATCACCATAGTTAATCCTTTTTTTTTTGGGGGGGGCAAAATTTTTAACTGTTAACGCAAACAGTATTTCGGCTAGATGGCTGAAACTTTACAAACATGTGAATCTGCATCTGAACTTGTGCACCTCCATATTTCAAGTCAGATAATTTTTACACTATCGGACTTGTGAACCCTTTTTTATATTTTCTTTTACATTTTTAGCTCACCTGAGCACAAAGTGCTCATGATGAGCTCTCGTGGTAGGCTGCTGTCAGGAACCGGCTTCGTGTGTCATCAATAATTTGTTCCAAAAGACATCTTCTACTTAATCCCTTTGCGGATTTTTGCAAACGTCACAAGAATGATCATTAGGTGACCCTATTTCAAAGTTGGTCTGCTGCATATGTAGGTCAAATGAGATAAAAATAGATTCAAAAAAATCATATCCTCCCCTTAACCGCAATGCTCAGAGGTTAAATATTAATATTTGTTCAAATCATGCCTTTGGGGTAAAAACTGGCCACACATGCTTTATGTAGACTCGTATAGGTGAATAACTTACAAAAATCTTTCAAAACGCAAGGGTCATTGCTTAAATTGTTGAAGTGTAATATTATATATGGGTCCTCAACAAAGTTTGTTCATATCACATCCATGGGTTAACAATTTACTTATAATATAGACTTCATATCTGAAACCACAAGTCCCAGGGCTCAAATATTCAGTATGAATCATCAGATACAGGTCCTGTACAAAGTGTGTTGTCCTGTACAAAACATGCCCCTGGGGTAAAAACTGTCAATGTCCCAGCAGTCACGAATTATATAGACTTTTATAGTAAATATCATTATAAATCTTTTTTTTCCTAAACTGCAAGGGTCTGTGATTTAATATTTGGTTTGAAACCTCATCTTGTAGTCCTCCCTGTGGTCATATTGACTTAAAAAGGTACATTTATTAATTCACGACACAAAGGCAAAAAAGGTGTAATGTTTTGCATATAACATCATACAGTCGTCCTCTTCTGAAAATGCACCCTACCTGGGGATGTGGGGTAAAATGGTGTTCATTTGAATTTATATTTGGTATATGACATCAGACAGTGGTTCTCCACGAAGATCGTTCAAATTAAACCCTTGGGTTCCGAACTGGCCATTCCCAACAAAGCTGAGCAACCTAGGGTCATCTTCGCTCTCTTGTTTTACTTGTGTAACCCGTCAATCGAAAAGTATATCTAACACTTTACAAACATATTTACCAGCATTTGAACTTGCGCACTTACATATTTTATTTAGTTTTTTTCCAACAAAAGTGGAGTTTTCAGACAAAAGCGGAATATGGAATCAACAGTGTCCTTCAGAAACATTTCCGGCTTTTCATGCTTTACATTTTTCATTGAGAGTATTTTTTTGGAAATATGTGGAATACACTTTTCAAAATACATTTGAGTCGCACTCTGGGAAAACCGGGCTATATGCATGTGCGCATAACTTGGTCCCAGATTAGCCTGTGCAGTCCGCTCAGGCTCATCAGGAATGACACGTTTCGACCTAGACTGTTTTTGTTTTTGTTTAGAAGAGACTTACTTTAAACAAACAAATCCATACAAGTGGAAAGTATCGTGCAGGATTAGCATGTGCAAACTGCATAATTATAATATTATGTCAACTTTACGAGTTGACACCGCTAACTTCATCCAAAGATCTATAAATATACATAGATCTTTGCATCATCGCACAGTTCTGGTTGCCGTCCGTTGTATTGGATTGGCAGCACCACGCCAAATGGAGCAGGGCATAACCTGGTCTGTGTATCCAGTTTACATTTCACATCGGCGGTTTCAACAGCAAATGTACTGAACCCTCCAAATGACTCAACTGCATATCAAATCGGCGTAAAAGATACTTCATTATATTTGTCAAAAACGTTTATCCCTATTTTTCAAAAAGTATTTAACAGCGTCTTCGTTGCATTACTTGACAGCAAGTTAATTAGGGTTGTTCCATTCAAAACAACTACCGGTACTCCATTCAAAACAACTACCGGTACTCCATTCAAAACAACTACCGGTTCTCCATTCAAATCAACTACCGGTGCTGATTTCAAGGTCAGAATCACGGTGGAATAACATCTTAATGACAGGAATGAAGCCTTTGTGTGTGCAAGCAAGATGGATCATTCTGAACTTGATCTGAAACTAGACATGTTGGACAAATACGTTTGCCACAGTACTACTTAATAAGAAGATAAACGTGTTTATCAGTTGAAATAATTTTGATATACACGTAGATTACTATTTTTTGTTGAGTATAAACACTTACATTCTTCCATAAACTGACATTTACTGTTTAAATAGTAGATGGAATGTTATAAGTATGTGATGTCCACATTAACTCTGAAATGTACGCTACGCCACAGGACACAACAGGCAATACATTTGTTATAGGAATACCCCGGTATCAAAATTATTCGATTGAATGATGGCCATTCGAGTTGTTGAAACGTAATCGGGGTATTAAAAAATGAATTTTATTTTGAAACCCCAATAATTTCGAATTTGAAGAAATATGATTCAAGTTTTAATAAATATAAACACAGTTTTTCACCGGAGGCTATGCAATTTACTGAATCCAATGGTCCCGTGTCATGTGTCGGACTTGGATACTCAATATAAAGAATTGGCAGCAGTCGCCACTGTATGGTCTCCAGGTTTATGCAATGACATCTGACAGTTGCTCATCCATTAGAGTTTATTGTAATAGCAACTTATGCTGTTATAACTTTGAGAACATCAGCAAAACAACATTATACAAAAGTGCGATCAAACATTTAGTAGTTATAGCCGAGAATATTTACTCAATTTTATTAATGTATGTTTTATCTTTGTGTCTCGTTATCTCAGTGTTTTTTTTATTGATAAAATATGCGGTGATGTTGTTGTTTTGTTAACGTTTTGATTACAAGTGCAACTCAAATGGGTCTGGTAGTTGTTTTTTTAATTTGTATATACGACGATGTTTGAAATTTGATAATTAAATACAAAATAATGAGTGTCTACTAAGCAAGGCAGTTAAACGTAGTTATGATAAATCTTGCGAATATTCGAATGTCGATTCTGGTTTTTGATGCCATCCCTACATTTTTTTCTTCCCATGCAATATCAATGCGTGATAAGATCCTTTTACGAAAAAAACGCGTACACTAAATTAAAGTAATAATTAATTTCTTTCCGTAAATTAAAAGGTTATTTTATGAGCACCATTATTTAAGTTAAGCTTAGCATCAGTATTAGATAGATAGATATATTTATTTCGGAGATAGCATACATACACACAATGCATTAAAACAACATGCACATAAAAACAATATGAAGTAAAACACAATCATAATTGAAAAGTACATGCATAGAATGCACTATGGCATGCACACTAACGCCAATGATGATACAAAAAAAAGAGCAATATCCATTATTTCTATTGTGGTCCTTAAAGATTTAACAAAAGCTTTGTCACTGACAAAACAACAGTCTCATACAGGATTCAGATTTCAGTTTTCAGTTATTTTTGTAACCGGAGCAACTACAATTGAGGTCTGACAAAAAATAAAAATAACGTGCATTCTCTCCTTAAGGCCCCCTTTTCACACAGTTTCATCCACTGAGCTATAGTACTGTTTGAGCAATCGCATGGTCCAGATGTTAGTTTTCACTTAATTGTGTAACGATATCAAACCACAATTTTTGCCTGACGAAAAGTGACCAGCATGCTCATCCTCCATATGGCCCTCTAAACTCATACTGAGTTTCATCAACCTAGATAAGAATGTTTGAGTTATCGAAGATTTGTCGGACGAACGCAGACACGTTAGAATCTATTATTTTGTGCGGATTGATGGACGGACTGACTGGAGGTAAACCTATAGTCCCCCCAGGTGAAACTGGTAGCAAATACAGGTTTCAATTTCAAGGTATTTACACATTTATTGAAAACAATATAACATATAGCGTAGCTCCCTTCGATTTATATTTAAAATGACGTATACGTGTTTTAAGATCATTCTGAAATACCATTCATGGTTTCATTAAATGCCAACCATATATCAATATCAAACTGGCACTTCACATCGCGAATACACGAGTCAGCATCACTCGTGTTCATATCAGCATCTCTCTGGCTTAAAAACGTCAATGGCAGGCAGTGACTGGGACATGATTCTATATGAACATTTTGAAAAATTCTGATTGAAATTGATCAGAAAACTAGAAAAAACAAGAAACTGAAAAAACTCGTCAATCATTTGTTGAATACTGCAATCCAAATAACAACTGCAATACCATCGACTTTGTATCCATTTCAACACATTTATTTTTATTTAATCTTCTTATTAATGCAGGGCCTAGTAAGTTTTTATTGCGAAGACAGAGGACCTAATGCGCTCAACTGAGATCATGTAAGGAAAACGGCCCAGTCCCCCCCCCCCACGACTGTCGGCCGTGTTTTTTTAATGGACCGGAACAATTGTCGAATATGGCCGAGATATCGTTATAAAAAATGTTCTGTGCAAGATTTACGATGAATGAACAAAAAGTGTAACTTCTTGAGTTCGAATTGATTAATTATTTCTTCTGGTGGCCATGTTTTTAAACGAACCGGAACCATTTTCAAACTCCGCCAAGATATTATTAGACCATATGTTTGCGCAGTTTCGCGATGATTGGCCACAAAATGATGCGACTTCTAGAGTATGGGGGTATTCAAAAGCCGTTTCTAAAATATCATCTTATAACCTAGTTTTCCATTCCGTGTGACTCAGTTTCAAACACAGCATTGGGAAAACATATTTTACCGGGTTTCAAGAAGAATGGGCAAAACATTTTTCCTCTAGAGTGTTTAAAGGCAAATGTTGATGACAAATGACAGATGACGGACAAATGCTCAACATGAGTCCGAATATAAAAATATTCCATGATGTCAGCGGTTACCTCAGCATCAACAGGGCGTTTACCGGAATACGGTTCATATCGTGTTTTATGTAGTTGACCCATAGTAATCTTCGTAAATTAAAAATAACATGTTACCCGGTCTATATTGCAATGTAGTCGTAATGGACCTCTATCAATCTGCCTCGGGTAAACGGAAAGAGGTGACGTATATCTCCATGCCCAGGTTGTCTGGACGCAGATTACTTCTAAGTGTCCATTTTCTGTATTTTACAATTAAGACCGTATTAACAGGTGATTTCTAATTGAGCGCAGATAAATAGGTGCCAATGCCTTTCAAACCCCGAGTTTATCCGTATAAGCTTGATGTGAAGTTGTCTGAACGCAAACTAATAGGGTCTCGTAAGTTCTCTAATGCTACAAAACCCGTATAAGAACAGACATTTTATTCAGACTTATACATAAGTACATCGTTTTAATACATACAATATATAAGTAAGTATGTCACGTTTTCATGAAAAAATATGCATATAGTAAACTTTCAAAACATAAACATGTAATATTTAAATGACAGAACGATTGTGTAAGTCGGATACCGGTTATATGGTATTATTTATCAATGAATTTCGAATTACAAATCCGTTAAAAAGGAACTAAAAAACCTTTGAAGATTGTATGGACGCAGCAAAATAGAAGTTCGTGTGTTACTACCTGCGATTAATAGCGCATAAGTACCCTCAATGTGTTGACTGGACGCAGATTGATGTGGTTCCATTAGCTCTTTTATGTTATTAAGACCGTATACGCGCGTGTGAATGTTAATTGAGCGCAGATTTATACGGTCCATCATTTGTAAAATCCGAAGTTAGCCGCATAAGCACGATGTGAACGTTTTCTGATAAATGTTACTATGGGCCCAGAGCTCTTCCACGGCATCCTCCGAGCTATGTCAGGCTAGTTTTGCCAGCACTTCGCAAACAAATAGCTAAGCTCAATCTCTTGCCTTTCATATTGATATGATGAAATACATAACGAAATAAACATTTTTTCATGAAATAAACAATTCAATGCGACTATTCTGTTCATTACAACAGTAAAACTCCACATTAATAAAAGAATATTATGTGTGAATGGTGTTGTGTTCTTTAACTATTCTAATCCATTGACAACATTTTTTGTAAGCATTCATACATTGGCATGTTACTTTAGTATTCGAGTTTATGATAATAGATTCATCCGTTGCTTTTTACGTACTGAGTATACAGCAAATACTAAGATTTCATCGCGATTTTGTTCGATCGACAAATTCAAATAGTTATCGGTACTTACCTGTGTCGCACTTTCGAAGCTGTCATCTTCCACATTCATCGCACATGACTGCGTCGGGTAATGATTATGAAACAAGTAATGCAAGGATATACATTAGACATACTGCTGCAACTTAGTTGAAGTAGTAATAGTTATCAAGTGAAGGTGTGTGTGGTGATTGTAGGCTATAGCTTTTTATACAGATATGCTTTGCTAGTCGAGTTTTAAAGTGTACACGTGTCACCCATAATATATAATTATGTCTCTGAGCTGCCCAAATGTACGCATTCCTCATTTTATTTGATAAATTTTTGGTTCAAATTTCAATCAGACACTTACCCTTAATTATTGTTCACATTGAAAATTAATTAATGTCGTTTAAGTTATTGACAATACTAGTTAGTGTATATATTCATATGAATTAAGTAATAAATGTGTATTAAAAATTTGCATATTAATTGCAATTTAATTGTGTTGTGTAGTTTGTTTTTGTTCATTAGTTAATAGGCAAACAAGTTTTATAATTATTACGTTTATTAACCATTATAACACTGTTAGGTGGTACGCTTCGTCTTGCTTAGTAAAATGCTTAAGCTTGGTACGTTTCGACCATGGTACGTATAGACCCATTTTTTTAAAGTTTCATCCATTTAGCCGCGATATTTCTTGAGTAACGCGCGCAATAAAAAACCGTCGGAAGGACTTTTGGAATATGGCAAAACTATCTTTCCCCTCCAATTTAAAAAGGGAAAAATCAACAACTCTTGTGTTTAAATATTATGTCAAATAAAACGAATGATAGCTGGCATTAATGTTCAGTGATATATATATTTTGGCGTAGCTGTTTAACCCAGGGTTTGGCCTTTATGGACCTTTATCAGCAGCCAATAAAATGTTGGAGAATTTCTCGCCAGTAGACTTGAATGAAAGGCCAAATTGAAAATTATAGCGATCAATCATTGCGTTTTGCAACGATGCTAGCCAAATATTGAGGGTGAAGCTATCGTATCTCACATAGAAATAATGATGGGTACAACAGTTCCCCTTTCAGCTCTCTAAATAAATAGATTTTGTGGGTGTTTTTTGTTTCTTATCGTGATACAAGAAAAGACAAGTAATATAGTTTTATATTAACATACAAACATTTTCAATGATTGAGTTTCGCATAATACAGCGTTGCATCACAAACACTGTGTTCTTTCTTTAAATGTTATGTATACATTCCATCGAGCAGGATATCAATGTCAGTTTGCGGTCGGCCTGTCTGGAAATCGTTCATTACAGTCAGAATTGTCTACCGGCATTTGCCCGTTTGCTAACAATAACACAGTCTGACTTCAATTTTCTATCGAAAGGTATCGGGTTAGATTTGTCATTTAGAAAACGCAATGTGTTATATATTTGTGCTAGAAAATGCGTTTTCTAGTAATACCAACAATGTGTTATACATTTGTGCTAGAAAACTGCGTTTTATAGTATTTATAATACCAACACACCACATATTTCAATCGTGAAAAACTATTTTTGCTAATGTTAAATACATAATATGCCATATGAGGAAACATATAATATGATCTGATGTAGTATCATATTTTCAGTTTGAATAAACGTCCAAATTATTATATGAACTGGATATTTCCTTGATGTCTTATATTCTGCAAATACCATCATAACTAAGGGTATAAAAGTGTATTGGAAATATGATAAGTACTATTTAATCATTTTATTAACATGAATTAAAAATTGTATACATACATATACAATACACTACACTACATTACAAACATTTCATGCGGCGGATTAGCGACCAACAACTGAAAAAGATGAACCTTCGTTAACGATTTAATTATTTAAAACCTGAATGCTTTTAAGAAATATATTCGCAGATTTTATTTTTTTAATTGAATTATTATCACGTATGTAACGAAGGTATGGGATTTTGAACTTTGCCCGGAACCATAACATTTTTCGCGGAAGAAAAGAAGTAGAGTGTAACCGAACATTGTGTGTTGAAAAATTATTGAATTGTGAAAAATGTAAAGTATGTTGTCAAGTTAAGCGGAAATAACAGCATAATTGATCATTTTGTGTTGCGTTTATTTTAAAATTACCGACATATCATGTTGATTTAATACCAAGACATTTATTATGTTTATATAGCAAGTCGGAAGTGTATTGTAAACAAGATACATTGAAAGCACTTATCAAAACAACTGTACACATTTTCGTCCATATTATTTCGGAAAATGCTACACAAAACGAATCGTCGATGTTTTCTTAAAAACTTACTTATTTGTTGTCTATGATTAGCCTGTGAGGCAGCACAGGATAATCTTGGAAAACACTTTAAGCACCATTTAGGCCAATTGTGCCAGAGAGAGGCTCCAATGTTTTCACATCCATGCAATAATCAAAAGTCTCTTAGTCTTAACAAATGCACACATTGCTGCAAGTTATGGACATAACTGTTTTACAAACATCTCTTGTTGTAGAAAAATTTCCAAGAACCTGACAACCCCAAAGTGTAGGAAAGAAATGTTACGTTGAAATCTGAGGGTTAATAAGATCTTGACAATGATCTCCAAGCGATATGACCACCTCCTGCGCTTGCTCCTAGTGGGAGAGACAGGGGTCGGGAAGACTTGTTTGTTATGCAGGTTTTCTTCGGATGATTTCATCTCTTCACATATTTCAACAATAGGTAAACCAAAAAATGAGATAAGAGTACATTACTGCGTTCCATTAATATTGCAAGTTACCCTTACAAAAAAGTGATGGTTGCACAGGTTCTGTGAGAAAACTCGTAATACTAGGTAACAAATGTTTTCTTTATCAGAAATATTGAAATCATGACCAAAATCTAAGTATCTAATCCTGCAATAGGTATTTTATTAACAATCATTCTCTTAATAATATCAATCTTTTCTGGCTATACCATATTTCAGAGTGTGTCACATTATTATGATGAAAATTAGTGTAAAACTTGAAAAAGAGTAACCACAAGTCTTAACTACACGACCACACATGAAATCATTTTATAGCATTCATCTTTAAGTTTTACTACAAGGTTTTATGTATTGCCAAGTTTCATATTAAAACAAATGTTTTGCATTTAAAACGCACACTATAGTACTGTTTTTGAGTGACCACAGTTGTGCCTATTTTATGCACTGTACTCTGTAGGTATTGACTTCAAGATGAAGATGATTGATATTGATGGTCAGACTGTGAAGGTGCAAGTTTGGTAAGTAAGTGTGTTGCAATTGTCTTAGTTCTTGTGCATTTATGAACATGAAAAACGGTTAAAGGTTGTCTAACCACGTAGCTGTCATTAAAGTGAGCAGTTTGGCTAAGCTAGTAAAATTTCATATGATTACAGGTACTTGAAAGCAAGAAATCTACAAAGCTATAATCTGGCCTGTTAAAAACGGATAATCTGTGTAGCAGACTTTCAAAATTAACAAGATTCGTTTCAAATTCTCGTAAAAATGAACCAGAATATGTACACTGGCTTTTTCTTGTCTTAGTTACTGCTTTGTTTTATAAAAAAGGATTTTATGAAAAGGTGTTTAAGGATTAAAAACACTGTATTACAATGTTTTTTGTGATTTTTAGTGTAAGTTAAGCTATAAATGTTGTGCATTTTCAGGGACACTGCAGGTCAGGAGAGATTTGAGGCAATAACCAAGCAGTTCTACAGACGTGCACAGGTAGGGGGATTTAACTATCTAGTAATGCTGTTATGCAATGATTTCAATTGAAACAGAATCCTGGTTTTTGTTGCAAGCATTTTGCAATATTGTCACTTTTGACCCCTCCATATTATCTGCCTTGCATCATTTAATGCAAATGTTACCACGAAACTTACACAAAAATGCACTTTACAGTTTACATTACACAAATTGTTATTTTTTGTTAATACATTAAAAGTTTTACAAAGCAACATTTGCAGAGCAATCAACAAATATTCAGAAAGAAAATATCTAGACTTTAGTATTTTGAACCCCTAAACAATTTCATTTGACCCCTGAACATTTAAAACATGGGGTCATTTGACTCCTGATTTTCAAAAGCTATTGAAATCCCTGGTTATGTGTTTTCAAGGCTTTACATGTTTTAGTGGTGTAGAGGATATGTTGTCCATGTAAGTGACCTTGCAATCGAGTGTTTGATCCCCACCCAGGGAATGTTTACTGAATCTTTCAAAAGACACCGGAAATGGCCTTGCTTAAAAAAGTTTTTAAGTTTTTAACTATAACTGTTTTATAAATATGGTTGCATATACAATCGGTATGATGCAAAGAGTGCTAACCTTCCATTAATTTATCAGCAGCCAAACATATCAATGAAGGCTATTTCAATTTCGAATTATGTTTGCAAATACAAGTGTTTTTACTTATTCTGAGGGAGCTATTTCTAAATATCTGGAGGAATGCCTTAAATTTACAGAAAAGATAGAAGTGAGATTTCTAAGGGCCCAAACAAGTTAATTGAATAGTTAAAAATTCAAAAGCCCAAACTTGTTTCCCATTTTATTAAAATTTTATGATGTTCTTTACTGATATGTTGCTCTTGAAAATGACAGAAAGTGTAACTATCCTATTTTATTCGCAGGGTATACTACTTGTATTTGACGTTTCCAGTAGAAAATCATATGAATCTGTTCCAAGATGGTTAAAGCTGATAAAAGAGGTATAACTTTGTCATTCTACATGTGCATACACTATATATTCATTAATTATGCCCCCCTTCGAAGAAGAGGGGGTATATTGTTTTGCTGGATGAAGGTCGGTCTGTCGGTCGTTCTGTGTGTCTGTCGGTAGACCAGTTCGTTAACTTCGTTTCCGATCAATAACTTGTAAACCGATTGACCGATTGGCTTGATAGTTTTCATGTGCATTGGCCTTGGACAGTAGATGACCCCTATTGAAATTGGGGTCACTAGGTCAAAGGTCAAGGTCACTGTCACAATAAGTGTGAAAATCGTTCCTGATCAATTACTCGTCAACCAATTGACCGATTGAGTGTATACTTAACATGTGCATTTGCCTTGGACAGTAAATGAACGCTATTGAAATTGGGTTCACTATGTCAAAGGTCAAAGTCACTGTCACAAAAAGTGTGAAAATCAAGGCCCAGTTTTGGGGGCATATGTCTCCGACCGCAGAACTCTTGTTTTAATTATTTGGCATTAAAAAAAATCATGTTGATAAAATTGACTCTGTAAAAAGAAAAACTTTGTATTATTTGAAAAAACATATACTTTGCACCATATATCTAATATAATGAATTATGGAATACAATGCCATTTGTATAAAAGCATCAATGCACATTCATCATGTGTAAATGCTCACTCACGAGGTTTCAAGATACACAAAATCTTTTTCAAGGCACACTCATAATGTGTTGGGGCACACTCTAAATGTCTATTTTTTTCAAGGCTCTCTGCAATTCTTAAAAGCACTCACATAATGTTTCAAGGTACACTCATAATGTTTTACGGCACCCTCATAATGTTTCAAGACACACCCATGATGTTCAAGGCACACTCATAATGCATTAAGGCTCAATCATAATGCTTCCAGGTACACTTGTTATGTTCCAAGGAATGCTAATAATGCCTTGAGGCACAATCATAAGGTTTCAAGGCACACTCATCGTGCCATAAGGCACCATCATGACACTTCAAGGCACTTTCTTAATGTTTCAAGGCTCATACATTAGGTTTCATGGCATCCTCAAAATATTTCAAGGTACGCTCTCCTTTTTTTCAAATCACATTCCTATTATTTCAAGGCATATATACTCAGGATGTTTCAAAGTACACTAACAATGTTTAAAGGCTTACACATTATGTTTCAAGGCACATCAATATGTTTCAAGGCACTCTCATAATGTTTCAAGGCACACTCAACATCCATCAAGGCTCAATCATAATGTTTCAAGGTACACTGAGAATGTTTTAAAGGCACACTCATCATGCCCCATGGTTCAATCATAATGTTTCAAGGCACACTCGTAACGTTTCAGGGTACTCAACTATGCATCAAGGAACTTGCATAATGATTCATGGCACCCTCATAATGTTTCAAGTCACATTCATTTTGTTTCAGAACACATTTAAATTATTTCAGTGCATACTGATAATGTTTCAAGGCACACTCAACAGCCATCACAGGTCAATCATACTGTTTCATGGCACCCTCATAATATTTCAAGACATTTTCATGTTGTTTCAGAGCACATTCCTATAATTTCAAGGCACACTGATAATGTTTCAAGGCGCACTCATAGTTTTTAGCTCGACTATATANATTTTTCGTCTGCTAAATTTGACTGGAGTTATCCACACAGGCAGTCATGGGTTAGAGGCCCTACCGTAGCTAAGGCATAGTGATTTTCAAAATTGCGTCTGCATTATTTGTGAGCTTTGCTCACAAATAAAAAAATAATCTTCCCAATAGGTTGAAATCCTATCTCTCACAACGCAAACAATGCGTGCTTTTAGCTAACGCTGCTTTTTCAAGGTCGATCATCTCCGCAGGTGCTCCACAGGGTTCGATTCTCGTGCCGCTGCCTTTTCTTTTGCATATAGCGGAAATCATTAATAATACACATTCAGAAAAATGTAATTTGATGACAAAACAATCATGCACAATATTATTATAACGCCCTCGTTAGCTGCAGAGAATCTTAATCATGATCTAAAGTCCATTCATACTTGGTCAACGTTTTTACTGGTCTCGTTTTATTCTTCTAACCCCGATTCAATAGAATTATCCCGTATGTAAACAAAAAAATCGCAGTGCATCCAACAGTCTTTTTAACAATGTACCAGAAACGATAATGAGAACAACACAAACAGCTTGGCTTTATTTTGTCTAACGACGCCCGATGGTTTACTAACATATATGTGGCTGTAAAAAAGCCTTTCAACGCATCGGCATTTTGTGGTCTCTGAAACACGCAATGCCCAGGTCTAATCTGTAAAAATATATGTTCCTTTTTTCCGAAAGCTTCTTGAATATGGAGACGCAGTCGGCGGTAACTGCTCTGCCGAATTAAGCGCATAATTAGAAGCTGTACAAACATGGGGAAACAAGAATATTACCAGCGCCACAAAATTTTGTTATATTAATTCTCTATCCTATGATCTTAAATGGGAAACACTTAAAAATGCCCTGAATACCTCTCAAATCTCATTCTAGTTCAGCCACAAACGACCTGATAAAAACGAATCGGTACCTCGTATTAAGGTACAACATGAACCATATCGATGCCTACTTGTTTCCAACATCTATAAGAGAGTGGAATGCCCTTTCGTCAGATTTGAAACAATCTCTCACGTTGTCCTAGTTTAAAGCCTCTCTTAGCAAAATCACACAAAATCGTCTTAACAATTCCATATTTTTTCAAGAAATTGTGAAATCCTCCAAGCAAGATTGCGTCTTGAGTGCGGTTCTCAAAATAATAACCTAATCCGAAAATCAATGGCAGACAGTCCTCTTCGCTCATGTGGAGAAATTGAAAATGCAGACCATTTCCTTTTACATTGTCATCTTTATTTCGGAACAATCTGTTTGGAAATATGCCGTTGTCAAACGTTGTCAAAAACAATCTGCCCACCATATTTGATGGTGTTAAGTATCCTTCTTCCGTTATTTTTCTTCGTCTTCCACTTAGTCTTACTCTCTTCCTGCTTTACCTCTTGAAGATACTTGTTACTGACACTTTACATAATAGTACTATGCCTTTTTATGTAGGTTTATATGCTTTTTATAACTTCTTGTACACTTAAATGTATAAAGCTGTATCATTTACCACCAGTTGATTTTGCTTTAACTGGGTACACGTGCTTAAATCTTTAACGTACTATGAACATCTATGGAGAATAATTCATAAAAGTGTTCAATAACTTGTTTTCTTTACCATTTTTGCTTTATTGTAATTCATTTGTCATGTCTGAATTATCTTGATAATAAATAATAAACCAAACCCGCGAACACACCAAACCAGAGCTCCAGATAAGATGCGTATTTACGAATTGAAAAAATAAAAAAACGCTTTAAAAATCGGCCCAGTGCGTAATATAACGCAATACAAATTGTGATATGTTTATATAATCGATTAAAGTGCGTAACCGGTTTGACCAATAATCCAGTTGAGTTTTTAGTGTAAGTTAACCTTTGAATCAAAAGTAGGTCAATCAAACAAAGCTTGTAATCAAAATGGCGGCCCAGCATGTTTGTGGATCAAGAAAGGGACGTTTTAAGCGACCAGTGGCTCCTGTGGGAATATTTCACAGAAAGTCTGTTCATATCATCATTTAAAATGTATTCTGTTTGCATTTACTAAAAACAAATAATAACATTTCTAGATTAAACACGCCATGTACTATGTCAGTTTTCTATTGAAATGGAAAATACCCCTCAATATTCATAAATACCCTTTATTGCTGAAACAAAGGAGTAAAATACGCTCTAACAATAATATCAGGGGGTAAAATACCCTTTAGACTTTATCCTTATCTGGAGCTCTGCACCAAACCGATATGGCTCAAATAAGCCACCATACATAATAAAATACGAGTACTATTGGGTGACCGCTAGTACATGTATTGATAAACACGAACAACTGAAAACTTGCACTATGTGATATTAAATGTACAGCAAATAATCCTTAGAAAATATTTAAAAACAAATTGTACAAAGTTGTTCTACTTACAAAATACGAAACTTTGTACCGAAACTTAATCGATTCCTTTTCCAAAAACAACAAGTTTATAACACGGGTAGTAAAAGTTTACTGCTTGCGCCCTCCAACGACTCAGTAACTAATGTGTAGATAGCACAGATAGAGCGAATTCACTTCACTACAATGGCGCTTCGAAAAAAAAGACATGTGTCATTGCCAGTCCCGGATTACCTATGAGGCAGAGCAGGCAACTGCCTATAGGCCCCCGACTTTTAGGGGCCCCATGAGACCGTCGCGTGTCTGTGACAATTATAATCACTTGCGTTCTAGTAGGCACTAGGCCGACTAGGGGCCTGGAGCGTGGGCCCCAAATGGTTCACTTGTATTTATTTTGACCTTGCAGTCAAGGATAACCCATGAAAGTGAAAGCACTTATTTCAAATGGGGTCCTTTTGGTTTTGATGAAGAGACAGCGGGTATAAGAGACAGTTTTTTGAGATACAAGGAATCCGGGTGCGATACCGTAGCTCTTTGCGAATAGATCCCTTTGTTCTTTTACGTGCTCAGTGTATAGCACCGATACACGCGAGAATTACCTGGGTTTCATACCAGTACATCTCTAGTTGGGTGGGAAACACTTGAAGCATTTCTGAAATTTCCAGTGCCCCGGCCAGGGATTGAGCCCACGACCGCTGGAATGGTAGACCAGTGTTTTACCACTCGTATACCGACCACCCACATTCTTTACATGTATTTGGGGAAATAGCCTTGCCA
>VMBQ01003018.1:85679-118366 GCA_007657795.1 Dreissena rostriformis
CGTTAGACTTTTTCTTGTTTACGCGATAAACTCCACAGTTTTCATCCGATTCTTTTCAAACTTGTTCAGTGTCTTTATATTCATGAGGACTCGAACCCTATTGAAAATGGGTTACATCAGACCGTCCGTCTGCCGTCCCTGCATGCGTCCGTGCATGCGTTAGACTTTTTCTTGTTTACGCGATAAACTCCACAGTTTTCATCCGATTCTTTTCAAACTTGTTCAGTGTCTTTATATTTATGAGGACTCAAACCCTATTGAAAATGGGTTACATCAGACCGTCCGTGCGTGCGTTAGACTTTTCCTTGTTTACGCGATAAACTCCACAGTTTTCATCCGATTGTTTTCAAACTTGTTCAGTGTCTTTATATTAATGAGGACTCGAACCCTATTGAAAATGGGTAACATTGGACCGTCCGTCCGTGCGTGCGTCAGTGCGTGCGTTAGACTTTTTCTTGTTTACATGTACGTGATAAACTCCACAGTTTTCATCCGATTCTTTTCAAACTTGTTCAGTGTCTTTATATTAATGAGGACTCGAACCCTATTGAAAATGGGTTACATCAGAGTAAAAAGTCCAGAATTATTTCCCCTTGAATTTGTATTTGTCCGAGGCATTTAAGTAGGTTGTTTAGTTGGTTGCAATTATTAATTAAAAAATTAAATAAAATATAAGCCATCTGATAATTCATTTGGCAAGGATGAAAGGATTTGTTTTTTCAGTATTCCCTTTCATGTTGACTTTCCATTTCATTGACATTCCAGCCAGTAGAGCGATTCAGGCCCTCATGGGCCTCTTGTTGTATCTTTATGTCTTACTTAACCCTTTCCAACTCAAAAGCAAATTGAAAATGGCTGTATGCAAACAGCATAAAACCAGAACAGCCTGTGAGTAACTTGCAGTTTGTTCAGGCTTTATGCTGTTTGCTGCTCATAAGAATCTTATAAGGGTTGAAAATGAAGCCTAGTTAGAAAGGTCTTATATTTAATTTGATTTTCTAAGGGACTACAAACGCATCAAAGTGCTTATCTGGGTGGGAAAGGGCTAAGTATTATTTTCATATGTGTTAAATGTCATTTAAAATTAACTCCAACGTAAATCTTCATTTGTTTGTTGTTTCTTTTCAATAACAGCATTTACAACCTCAAATTTCAGTTGTGGTTTAGTTTGTTGTTTCTTGAAAGTTAATTGTTTGACAAAATGTACAAGCTCTTGCAAAAAATTTCATTACATTTTGTGCATTTTTCAGTTTGCAGATCAGAACAGTTTAAATTTTTATGAAGTCAGTGCTAAGGACAGAAATAATGTTGAAAAGGTAAGCATTAACATTCCTTGTATTTTGCATCATACATTGCAATTGATTTTTGTGTCCATCCCATGTCCTATTTTAAATAATAATAATTACAATATCCGACAATTTTGTTAGTATACATTGGAAATATAGATCAATACTTTAACACTTAATCTGTTAGATATAGTTCATAGTGCGGAAATATTTTGAGGATTGAATGTTGAGCTATTACACTTTCTTATCGACTTAAAAAGTAGAAGTAATAAAAATAAAAATAAATTTCACACTCAACCATGGGTTGAAATGTTTTAAACATACAACAATGTTAGCCGTTTTCATGTTATGCTTTCCTCTGGTTTATAGAGAAATATGAGTGATTAAAAACTGGCAATAAACTGTGTAAACAGTAAAAAATAAATGAAAAATAGTTCTCACTTTTTAAAAAATTACATGACTTTGTTATTATGACATCATGACATTATAATTCTTGCAAAATAATACAGTTTAGCCCTTTTAAAATGTAAAAAAAGGAAAAGGATTTAATAAATATAACATTTCATGGTTTCTGTAGATTTGAAATGTTAATTAATTTGTGATCATAGAAAATAAAGCAGCCGCTAATTACTTGTGAATTTAAATCGATTATCAGCCAAAACCAAGCATTGTCCTCTATGTAACAATCGTAGGTAGATTGTTCAGAACCTTTGCAACAAAAAGCAGAACCAACATAGCAGAAAAATCATGAATCCCTTATGATGCAAGTATTTGAGCCACATTCTTGGAAAACAGGGCTTGATGCATGTGTGTAAAGTATCATACCAGATAAGCCAGTGCGGACTGCACAGGCTAATCAGCGATGACTCTCCTATTATGGTATTTTTTGTTTAAATGAAGTCTCTTTTTAGCAAAAATCTAGTTTAGGCGGAAAGTGTCATCTCAGAACAGCCTGTGCAGACTGCACTGGCTAATCTGGGACAATACTTTATGCACATGCACTAAACCCAGTTATCTCTGAATGAGTGCTGTTTGAAGTCCTGAAAATCCCTGCAAAAGCAGTTAATTTAACACTCACACTATTTCATACGTGCACAGCCATTTCGAGATGTTTGTCGGGCAGTACTTCAGAACGAGTCACTCACAGAACCGGAGCAAGAGAACACGAGCATTACAATCGACACGCAGGTACAGACTGAGGGCTCGACACGAGACGGACCGGGGACCAGTGTAGTTGATAGCACAACCTCTAGTCAGACACAGGGAAACTGGTGCTGCTCTGTCTCTTAGCGGAACTTGACAGTTCTAATAATAAGTTACATGACGTTTAGGCAGTTTTTATTATTGCTATTAGTGTTATTTGGTATTTTAATGGATTTGGTTTATTAACTATTAGTGTTACTATATTAGTTCAACAAACAGGGTATGATTTCTTAATACAATCTTAGCGTAGAAAAAATCAATATTTATTTAACCATATTAAAATATTCTTTACTACGTATGTTTTTGTCTGGAGCATAACTTTGATAGGTATCAACTTGAAACTTAATGAGTTGTTAGGTCTCATTCAGGAGATGTGCAGTTCACAAGAGCAACAACTCTTGCTTCTATGTGTTCAAGTAATTGCCCTTGGTTTACTTTTATATTTAAAGTTTTTCTGGTGTATGCATTTTACACTAAAAGGGTTATAAGCTTAAAGCTTAATTGGTAGATACATCTCATTTAGTGGTCGTGCACAAGAGCCTTAACTCTTGCTTCCATATTTTTGTAAAAGGTTGTTGCCCTTTGTTACTTTTTATACTAACATTTTGTATGGAGAATATCTTGAAATGTCTAGGAGGTACCAACTTTTAAGTGAATATGAAGGATGCTCTCATTGAAGGGATGTGTTGTGCACAAGAGCCATAACTCTTGCTTCAATGTTTTTTAGAGTAATTGCTCTTTGTTAATTTATTAAGTTTTAAGTGTGTATGGGGCATATCATGCAAACTATAGGATGTATCAACCTGAAACTTACAGATCACAATGAAGGGAGTTGTAGTGCACACAAAACATAACACCTGCTTTCATGATTTTACAGTTATTGCCTTTGTAATTCTCTTGCTCAGATTTTCCAATGTGTGGTATAAAGATGAAATTTCATTGGTTGGAAGCTTAAATTGTTGGATAACCAGTGCTTAAAACTGAACTGCCTATTGTTCTGACAAAGTTGCATGCAGGGGGTATTTCAGGCACGACAGTGACAGTTGTAGTTTTCATAGGAACAGTTTACGTTTATTTTCCATTTATAAAGGTGTAATTTTTCCATATGTTCAAAAACAGTAGTTTTTATTGCCATTCGCTTGAACCTATGTGATTTGATCATTCCTTTCAATGTACATGTATACGATGATATTTTATTTTTATTTCTGATTTGTGTTTGCTCTGAATGTCTTCCAACATAAAATGTGCTTTACTTTTTAGTTAGTTGTTGTGATATGCATCTGCCTGGTATACAAAAAATGTGTATTGAAATGTAATATTTGTAAAAGCATACAGTAGGTCATTTCTGTTTATGTTTTTTTCCCCTTGAAAATGAAATAAAGGAACATGTTTAGTGGAACTAGTGCTGACGACTGAACTTTGTCTGTTAGATTGCAAAATACGAAAACAAAAAAATGAAAGTTTTTTGTTTGCCCATTTGTTGCATTGAAATTTTATACTAGGGGAATGTTTGTCTTGACTGTGCCAAATTTATTGAATAGAAAAGTTATTAAATAGTGGAAAACATTTTAACCCATTTATGCCTAGCGTCTAGAAAAAAGGCCTTGCCAAACAGCGTAGAAACAGATGAGACGGCGCATGATGCGGCGTCTCATCAGGGTCTGCGCCGTTTGCTTAAAGGAATTTCTGTAAGAAATATTTTAAATATAGAAATAAATATACTAGACATCCCTAATTTTGGAAATAAATTGATCCAATTTAGAAGGATGGGAGAGTCCACTAGGCATAAATGGGTTAATTTGTATGTGCTAGTGGTTATACACTTATTTGCATTTGCCAATAATGTGTATGCTATTTATTTGTGGAAAGTGTGTGGAGAATTAATGTAAACAATTTGACAATCATGCAAGTCTTAAATTCATAACAAAAATTGTATCCGAACACATATATTTGTAATATTTTGTCAGCAATGGGTTTACTAGTTATCTGTGTATGCTTCTATGTGCATAAAGCACTACGTATATAATTGTTGTGTTATGTTTTAATAATATTTGAAATGGTAGAAACAGAGATGTTCTGTTTTATGCTACATGTTAAAAAGGTAGCTTTTGTGTAAATACATGTATTTACATACATAAATGAATGCTCATATTCATACAAGATTCAGTCATGAACAATTTGACCAATGCCAAAATGACCAAGCAATTCCAATTTTTCAATTATTAATTGTAACCAAGATTCTGAGCCGGGTTCAAAGTTTCATTGTGCGGTGCATGCAGGCTTGTGCTGCCATAATTCATAAGAATATATTATAATTGAAATTAGCTGTTTTGAAGTCACATTCAGTATTTTATAAATGCATTTTTACTTGACATTTTCCAATTTCATTTGAAAATGGTGCCTGCACAAATTTGTTAAATACATTTTAAATATCAAATATGCTTTAATTTTATAATGCAAATTGTTATTTTATCTGATTTGTCCAAAATCTCTCATTTAGTTAATGTCTGTTTGAATAAATTGTGTGTTTGAATAAATCGTGTATTTCCTCCATATATTTTTTATATCTTGTTGCTTTTGGGAATATTTATGCATGTGCTTGTGATTAATATACATTCCGGTTTTTGAATTGTTATAACCAATTTGTGTGCAATTTGTATTTGTAATAAACATTCTAAAACAAGAGATCTTTACAATCTGTGGCGCTCTGAAATTATCAGACAAGCTTTTAAAGGAACAAGGGCATATGTTATGGTATTGGTTAAAAAATACCTAGAGCTTTTTTACTTTTGAAGTATACCGAATTATCATTTTTAGTCCAATCTTCATGAAACTTGGTAGGAACATTTATTCTAATTATATACGGACCAAGTTTGAAAATGGTTGAGTTCTGTTAGAAAAACTTGGCCTTCAGGTGGCGGGGCAGTTTTCCTTATATGGCTATAGTAAAACATTGTTAAGTTTACACTCAAGAAGTCAATGTATGGCCCAATCTTCATGAAACTTGGGAGGAACATATGGTCTAATTATATCTGGGCCCAGTTCCAAAAATGGTTCCGGTTGGTGGAAAAACATGGCCACCAGGGGACGTGGAAGTTTTCATTATATGGCTATAGTAAAACATTGTTAAGTTAACACTCAAGAAGTCAAATTTATGGCCCAATCATCATGAAACTTGGGAGGAACATTTGGTCTAATTATATCTGAGCCCAGTTCCAAAAATGGTTCCAGTTGGTGGAAAAACATGGCCACCAGGGGACCGGGTAGTTTTCCTTATATGGCTAAGTAAAACCTTGTTAATACTCTAGAAGTCACATTTTTAGTGCAATCTAAATGAAACTTAGTCAGAACACTTGTTATAATGACTTCTCAGAGTTAAAACATTCTTCTGGTTTGTTGAAAAGCATGGCTGCCGGGGGTAGGGGCGGGGCAGTTTTTCTTATATGACTATTAGTCGGATCGATATAATATTGCTACAAAAGGTATTGTAACTGATTTAACTGATCCTGGTAGGGCTGGAGGTCCTTTATAACATATCAAATGTTTATCAAAATAGGACCTCCTAACAGTTGAAGATGGCCGCCAAACATACTTATGATAATAACTATGTAAGTATCCACTCAAATTGATGATTTTGCTGTTGTCTATACATAGGTTTCAGTGGGCAAAGAACTCAATAAAATAATTAAACATTATGTTCTTCTTTTACGCAACATAGTAATTCAACATGGCGTCCAATAGCCGCAAACACATCTTGGTGAGGTTGATCATTGGCAACGCGGTATTCACTTTCATCTCCGTATACGCACCACAGTCTGGACTCCCTGAGGCTGAGAAAGACCGCTTCTACGACCAGCTTCAGAGTGTTGTTACCAAAATCCCAGCTTCAGAAATTCTTGTACCTCTTGGGGACTGGAATGGCCATGTCAGTGCCAAGAGTGATGGTTTTGGTGACATACACGGTGGTCGAGGCTTCGGTGTCCGCAACAAGGAGGGTGAGAGAGTATTAGAATTTGCTCTAGCCAACGATCTGGTTGTAGGCAATACCTGGTTTGTAAAGAGGGAGAGCCATCTTGTTACCTTCTGCTCGAGAAATCATAGAACGCAGATTGACTATATCCTCTACCCAAAGAGGTATCGCAGAGCAATCACAGATGTGAAGGTAATTCCAATTGAGGATTGTGTCCAACAACATAATCTTGTTGTTTGTGATATCACTATTTTCATCCCCAAAGTTAACAAACGCAAATTCACACCTCGCATTCGCACTTGGAAGCTGAGGGATAAGGCTGTGGCAGTCAAGTTCCGTGATGCCTTCTCTGAAAAAGTTGTTACTGGCGATGTCAACCCTGCCGACACTATTGGAGAGGTTTGGATGAGGTTAAAGAACCCCCTGCTTGAAAAAGCAAGTGAAGTTTGTGGTCTCTCTAAAAACCACCAGTGGAAGAGAGAAACCTGGTGGTGGGACAGTGATGTTGAAGTTGCGGTGAAGTTGAAGCGAACCCGCTACAAAACCTTCAAAGCTCTGAATAAAGCTGGCCGTACCATTGAGGCAAACGTTGCCAAAGCTGCCTATTGCGAGGCTAAACGTGCTTCTAAGCAAGCTGTCTGGTTAGCCAAGTCCAAGGCGGAGAAAGAGAAATTCGCCATTATCTCTCCATACGATGGAGGCATCTTCAAGCTGGCCAAGCAAATGGACAGGACAAACCAGGATGTTGTTGGTGAGAAATGTGTTAGAAATGATGCAGTGAACTGTCTCTCAGTGATGAAGAGAAAATGAAAGCCGAGCACTATTCAAAGCCACTAAATGTTGAGTTTGAGTGGCCCAGTGAGCTACTTCCTGAAGTTGCTCCTGTGGAAGGGCCTCCCCACCAGTCACAGAAGAACAAATCCGCAAAGCCCTTGGCAAGATGAAGTGCGGCAAAGCCGCTGGACCGTCAGGTGTGATTGCTGAGATGTTGAAAGCAGCTGGTGAGGAGGGAACAGAAATGCTGAGACAGCTGACTGAGGTCGTCTGCAGCAATGGTGTGATACCCAATGACTGGAAGGAGAGCCACATCCTTAACCTTTACAAAGGTAAAGGAGAGGCTCTAGACAGAGGTAATTACCGTGGGTTAAAGCTTACGGACCACACGATGAAACTGATTGAGCGTGTACTTGACACTCACATACGCGAGATGGTCGATATCGATGGTATGCAGTTGGGTTTTGTTCCTGGTAGAGGTACGACTGATGCAATCTTCATCATACGCCAGCTACAGGAAAAATACATTGCAGCAAACAAGCCACTGTATATTGCCTCTTTCGATCTTGAGAAAGCATTTCATAGAGTACCAAGAAAGGTCCTCTGGTGGGCTCTGAGGAGTCTAGGGTTCAGGAATGTGCAGTACGTGTCATACAAGGTATGTACACAGGCGCCAGGAGCCGAGTGCGTGTCAACGGGCAGTATAGCGAGGAATTTGGAGTTGGAGTAGGGGTGCATCAGGGTTCTGTTCTCAGTCCCCTGCTTTTCATCCTGGTGCTAGAGGCTCTGTCGAGGGAATTTCGCGCCGTGGTCCCATGGGAGCTCCTCTACGCTGATGATCTTGCTGTGATCGCAGACTCACGGGAGGAGTGTCTCTCCAGTCTAAAAGATTGAAAAGATGGAATGGAAAGCAAGGGGCTGAGGGTCAATATGAAGAAGACAAAGCTCTTGATCACCGGCCCTGGACTGAATCTGCTACGTGACGCGGGAGCATATCCCTGTGCGGTATGTAGTAATGGAGTGGGAGTGAACTCGATTGAGTGTACCCAGTGCGAACTTTAGGTGCACAAAAAGTGCAGTGGCATCATGGGAAGAATCACCAGCATCCCGGACTATGTCTGTTCGAGATGCCTGGACCAGGTACGTCCAATTGATGGAAGACCAGTTACCCAGGTAATGGCTCACAGCTTGATGTTGAGGCCAGCTTCTGCTATCTGGGTGATACGCTATGTGCTGGGGAAGGCTGAGAACTTGCCATCATCACCAGATGCTGCACTGCCTGGGGAAAGTTTAAGAAGCTCCTACCAATACTGACGTCGAAGCATGTATCCCTTAAAATCCGTGGCACAGTGTTCAATGCTTGTGTACGTTCTGCCATGTTTCATGGTAGTGAAGCGTGGGCACCATCCGCTTCTGATCTACAACGACTTCGTAGAAACGACAGAACAATGGCCCGCTGGATCTGCGGCGTCAAACCTGACGACGGAGTCGACACTGACACGCTGTATGGTAAATAAGGGATACCATAAGTCACGGCATCACTGTGAGCCAGGCGTCTGAGGTGGTATGGGCATGCCGAGCGTGCCACTTCTTGCATCAATTCAATCACAAAGATGGCCATCACTGGACGCTCTAGCCGCCTGCTGCCTACCCCAGCTACTGGGACTAATCCCGCAGCAGATGACAAATAAACTCAGGATCAAGTCAAGACAAAGACCAAACGTGCATATTTACTGACTCAACCGTGATGATAAAGAATGTGGGCCATTGTAAGATAAGTCCAATATGTTTTACTTTACAAAAATACTACCAAGCGACACACGTTTTTGTGTAATTTGACTAAACATGAGTCTAGACCTTTAACCTGATTTTAGTCGGCTGAAGATGCCCATAAGCCTTATTGATAAAGCATTTCAATAACCCTCTTAAACCACATGTTGCACTGGTACAAAATCACTTTTTCGGACAGCACATATTGTTAAAGCTTTGTTAGATTCATACTGAATTGCTCTATTTGTGTCTAAGCATACGTATCCTGTTTGATACCTAGCCTGTGCCTTATAAAAAAAAACATTTTGAAAAGTCACCTCCCTTGATGATAAGAACACCATTCGGTGCATTGAAAATAGCATACACACGTGCCTATACCACGTGACTTTTTAAGATCTGTGTTGGGAGAATAAAGCTCGACCCAGATAACATTTTTAAAGATGTCTTTTTAAATATTTCTCCATTTTTAATGGCATAAAGTTGAGAGCCCGCTCATTCGTGAGAGTTTTCTATAGGTATCATGATTTTTTTCTTAAAGAAATTAGTATTTTTTCAGTAAAGTGCAACCACGCGTTTGAACTGTTAGAAAAATGTCGGATCAGTGTGGGGATCGACTTCATGTAACAAATGCGCGATTGCACTTTACAGAGAGAAAAAAATGCTATCGACAAAGCTGATTGTATATCAGGTGATAGTGGACAGGTGAATGTCATAAATCGGATTTCATGATTATTCAACTTCTTAGTGATAACAGCAATTCAATAAATGTGTTCCTTGTCATCGAAACTATGGTATTTGACTTAACAATCACTACGTTTCAGTCAAAAGACTGGTTTTGTTGTGTAATTTAATACACCTACACTATGTCCGATGATGTTAATGTGTTCTTTGCCCCCTAAAATCTAGGTATAGACACCAGAATCATCAAATTTGAGTGGATCATAGTTATGATCATAAATAGGTTTTGGTGGTCATCTTGGCGGCCATCTTGAACAAACTACTTTCCGGAAGTCCGATTTCGGTAAACTTTTTGATGTGTTATAAAGTACCTTCTACCGTACCAGCATCATTTAAAATACCTTTTGTAGCAATGTTTTGGGGGTACAGTATATATTGACCCAACTAGTCGGGTCATTATATGACAAATACCCTATCAAATGTCGTTCGACATTTATATAAACATGGTCAGCAACTAGGTTAAAGCCGCACACAGCAGGATATTTAAATGTGTTGTTTTTTCAAGTTTATCTGGTTGATCACGGACCTTCTTTGATATCTTGTACTTCCAAATGTCGCCGGTTCAATGCATGATACAGATGATTTGCGGATACACTCACGGATGACCTTGACATGCAATAAATTCGGTGGATAGTTGAAGGCTGTATATGATGTTGAAATCTATTTATATTCAAACGGACACGCTAAGATCACGCTATTCTTATACATGTATATACCAACTGTTTTTAAATTAAAATAGCAGTCTATATCTCCAACAATGTGAAACATCAGCAATTCAGTTTGTTTTTGCTTAATCATTTTCTGTATGTTTGAAATAATTAAAAAATTGTATTTTTTTATCTGAAAATTTGCATTATTATTAGTATTTGCTTTCAATAAAAGCAAGTTATTTACTTTATGCAATAGATTGCTGCATTAAAGTATTGTAACGTACACGTAGCATATCGCGCTTTAAGACATGCATGCAAATATGCATTTTATGGAACAATAAATTAGTATTTCCAAGTCTAAGCCAATAATTGCTCAATATATATGATAATATAATAATAACAACTATGTTGTCTTTCGTCACATGTCATGTGAAGCAAATCATGTGTAATGAAAGGACATGTATATGTCGTCTATTGTTTTTGAGCCTCGCTCTGTGAAAACGGATCTTAATGCATGCACGTAAAGTGTCGACCCATATAAACATGTGCAGTCCGCAGCCTGTGCAGTCAGCAGCGGGTAATCAGTAACAACTCTTTCCGGTTTTATATTTCTTTTTGTTGAAAGTGTCTTCTAAACGAAAATCCAGTCGATGCGAAGTGTCGTCCCTGATTAGAATGTGCGGTCACGTTACGGTTTTCCAAGAGCGCGTCATATATGAGATAGTACGTCCGTTTTGTTAAGGCGTTGTTTAAGGTCACTTTGGGAGGTGCTCGTTCGACATTTATATAAACTTGGTCAGAAACTAGTTTAAAGACACACTCAAGGATGACATTGATATGCAATTATCTCGGTGGGGAGTCACAGGCTGTATATAATGTTGAAATCTATTTATATTCAAACGGACGCGTTAAGATCACGCTATTTACATACCAAGTGTTTTTAAATTAAAATAGCAGTCTATTTCTCCAACAATGTGAAACATCAGCAATTCAGTTTTTTTGCTTAATTATTTTCTGTATGTTTGAAATAATTAAAAATTGTATTGTTTTATCTGAAATTTTGCATTATTATTATTATTTGCTTTCAATAAAAGCAAGTTATTTAGTATATGCAATAGATTGATGCATTTAAGTACATTGTATTGTTACGTTAACGTAGCATATGGTCATCAATACATAAGCAAACTAACGCTGAGAGACTGTTCCGTGCGACAACTGCATAAGCAAACTTAACGTATTCGTGTTTTATGTGCGATGCATTTAATTAATTTGTTTACGTGATATTCGTTGATGTCGCTTTACTTTGTTGTTGTCTCGTTAGGTTGGCAAGACATAAAATATACGTTTTTCAATATATAGACAATAATTTTATAATCATAATAAATCTTTAATGTATCTGTAGATGCAAACCTGCTGATTATAAGCCTTCAGCGTCGAGTAGGCAAACCCGAATTTGCAGGGAATGATACATAAATGGCATTAGTTAAGCCAGTACTCTGAGCAGTCGTCAGTCAAATTCTTGACTATGATCAATAAAAACTCTGGGTACAAATCTAACATTTTGTCAACATAGGACAATGTTTGCAACCTTGTCTTTAAGCACAATCTTTCCACCTAATACTGTGATGAACAAAAAGATATGTTAGTGGAAAAATGTATGAAAGCATCATAGTCCCGATTTATAAGTCTGGATCTTAATTTATATTATACATTCCTGATGAACAAAATGTTAAGAACAAAGCTCATCATAGTATATTTGTTACTGAACAAATACCGGAGTGCAGAAATTGTTATTAATTTCCAAAACCAAACCATCTTTTTCGCGCTTTAAGACATACATGCATTTTATGGAACAATTCATTGGTATTTCCAAGTCTGAGCCAATAATTGCTCAATATATATAATAATATAATTATAACAACTATGTTTTCTTTCGTCACATGTCATGTGAAGCAAATCATGTGTCATGACAGTCTTCTTTTGTTTTTGAGCCTCGCTCTGTGAAAACGGATCTTAATGCATGCACGTAAAGTGTCGACCCATATAAACATGTACAGTCCGCAGCCTGTGCAGTCAGCAGAGGGTAATCAGTAACAACTCTTTCCGCTTACATGTATATATATATTTGTTGTTGTTGAAAGTGTCTTCTAAACGAATATCCAGTCTATGCGAAGTGTCGTCCCTGATTAGAATGTGCGGTCACGTTACGGTTTTTCAAGAGCGCGTCTCATATATGAGATGTTAAGTCCGTTTTGTTAAGGCGTTTTTAAGGTCACTTTGGGAGGTGCTCGTTCGACATTAATATAAACATGGTCAGAAACTAGTTTAAATCCGCACACAACAGGATATTTAACTTTTTGTTATAAGTGTGTCTGGTTGATCCCGGATCTTTTTTGCTAGCTGTCCTTGTACATGTCGCCGGTTTTATGCATGACGCAGATGATTTGCGGATACACTCGAGAATGACCTTGACATTCAATTATCTCGGTGGGTAGTTGCAGGCTGTATATGATGTTGAAATCTATTTATATTGAAACGGACACGCTAAGATCACGCTTTTCTTGATGAATATATACCAAGTGTTTTTAAATTAAAATAGAATTCTTTATCTCCAACAATGTGAAATAACAGAATGCAGTTTAAAGCCCCATGAACACTAAAAATCAAGGAATATTTCCTAACATAAAGTTAATCCATAAAAAAATCTGTGTTTCTTATAGTAATTTCCAAAATTTCAACGCTAGATGTGCTCTGGTAACATATATTTAACAAGATACAACATGCTCTTTTTTTTTAATTGTGTGTGGTACATTATGTTCAACACATGTTATGTACTTATTTAGTGTCCGTGTGTCGTATGAATAGATATCGTTGCGTGCAATTAAAATGGAATATATTGTGCTACAACAAAATAAAAATAAAGCATTTTGTATCTTGTTAAATCTATGTTACCAGACCACATCTAGCGTTGCAATTTTGGCATATTTTGTTACGAAATATTTTACGAAATATTCGTTGATATTGAGTGTTAATGTGGCTTTAAAAACGTATTCGTAAACGCTAATAAGAGGTCGTTTTAAAGCAATGACGTTTCATCCGGTAAATTTCTTTCTGGTGTGAGCTTGCGATACCGAAGAAAAGCCCAAAACTTATGCAATTAAAATAGAAAAATAGTATTGGATTAAACATATTCCTTTATTTTGTTTTGACCAAATGTGCTGCGAACATTTAAATATATTATTGTCTAATTAATTATTTTGCTTTATTATTTTCTGTGGGTTTGAAATAATTAAAAAGTTGTATTGTTTTATCTGAAATATTGTTTTATTATTGTTATGTTTTGATGTCAATAAAAGCAATTTATTTAGTATATGCAATAGGTTGCTGCATTGAAAGTACATTGTATTGTTACGTAAGCGTAGCATACGGTTATTAATACATAAGCAAACTAACGCTGAAAAGACTATCCCGTCCGACCACTGCATAAGTAAACTTAACGTATTGGTTTGTTTGTATGTGCGATGCGTTTAATTAATTTGTTTACATGTACGTGATATTCGTTGATGCCGGTTTACTTTGTTGTTTTCTTGTTAGGTTGACAAGACATTAAAATATAAGCTTTTCAATTTAACGACAATCATTTTATAATCATTATACTCTTAAATGTATATGTAGATTCAAACATGCTTATTATTATATACATGTACACGAAACTATTGATTATTGTTTAATTGATAGCGATAGTATATTTCTTTGCAAAATCGTTCACTCTAAGATACAAATACGATATAATCAAATACCAATGTGAATGATTTATTTTGCAAATTTTACATATTTTAGTATAACCTCTTATAGAGATAATATATATTTAACGAGCCTTTATCTACCCCTTTGCTCATATGGCAAGAAATAAACGCACAATCCATGTCACAGCGAACGAAAGTCGCATGCATAACAGCGAGTTTTAAAACACGGAAAAACATGCGAGCACATCTTTAATATTTGCGTATAATAAATATGTATCGCAAAACAATATTCGTCGGAAGAATTTTGTCCATGACTTTGAAGGTTTGGCAAGCATGCGAAATGCATGGTGACCTCGTGAACACTTAGGTTTCATCCTTGTTTGAAAATGTTGTTGGTTTTAAAAAAAAATGCACTGTACTGCATAAAACCGACGCGACTCTGCTAAATTGATACTTGTTTACAGCTTTTATATCTTATACATCGTTCTCAACACAAGGATGTCTGCATCCGTCAAAGCCTATTGAAACGATATGCCGAAGTCACGAGCAAAGATGAGGACAAAGATAAATTTGAACAGACGTTATTATGTCCTGTTCAATATAATTTAATACCGGTCAAGTATTGCCCGGGCATTTATTCTCCAACGCTATATAAGACCGAAGACCACGTCCTCACCTCTTATACGTCTCTAACGACCACCAAGAATACAGCAGCAATGATGTTGATGTTGATCGCGGCAGTGTTCGTGCAAGTCTTCCTGACCACCGGGCATGCAATGTCAGTTACTGGATTGGATGACAATGTATCGGCTATGGAGCAACTTCTGACCATGGTTCCTGAAAGGACAACCGATGTAAGTTATTACATACATGTACTTAGCTAAAACTAAAATTGGTATACATGAATATTGCAATGATGTTATTTATTTACTAAATATTTATTGCTTTGCGCTAGTAAAATAATTTGGCTGAGTAAAACGGGATGCACATATTAAATAGTCATAGTTTCTTTTATTTATTTTTTATCGAAGAACTTTCCTTGGAAGGAAATGTACCAACAACAGCAGAAGCAATTGAAGATTCTTGACGAACGAATAGAACGAATAGAACAACGCGATGGACCCAATGATTATGCCACTACTGTCAAAGTGGATACATCGGAAGTCGGTGTTGGCTGTAAGTAGTGTTTTTGTATGCAAATGCTTATACATTCTGAGTTTATTACATTACAAACACAGTGTTATAGGCAAGAAATTCGCAAGCATGGTCTAAATTTAAAATATTCCACAAATATTTAATTTTAAAAGTATTATGATTGGGCCATTTTTAAATTTAATATTAAGAGATTCTCAGTCAAAATGCCATTTAAAATACAGTGGTCTTTAATTGCAGCGCAAAACTACTCAAAACTTGGCAGAGTGGCCTTTACGGCATTGAAACAAGCTGCACAAAACAGCATTGGTCAGCATCAAAAGATAACGTTTGAGAACGTCATCCTAAACGTAGGGAATGGCTTTCGCGCAAGAAGCGGGATTTTCATCGTACCAATCAGCGGAATCTACCTGTTTTCGGTTACACTGGTATCGCAGGGGAGTCTTTATGCGGCACTCGTTCATACCGAGGGGGAGATAGCGCGGATCTGGAGTCAAAATACGTACGCATCGGCCACCAATACGGTCTTGGTCGCCCTCCATGCACATGAACAAGTGTGGGTGGAGAACATGGTACATAGCGGGCGCTATGTGTATGGTGAGAATTACAGCTCGTTTACTGGCATTTTGGTGGCCTAGAATTGGTACAGGAAGAAAACACAACTAAGGACCCGTTTTCATAACGCAATCTTTACTTCTATACACGATTTAATATTTCTGTTTCTTCTTCAGTGCTACCATATTTAACATCTTGCAACGCGCCTAGAGAAGCTTATAAATTCAATCAAATTATTTGTGGCGAATCAATACGTTATAAGTTTTGTCTTAGCCGCTTTAATAGGCTACTGATTTATGTTTGTTTAATTGTTCAGACATTTAAGTAACATTAACAAGTGTCAACCGATCTTAAATTAAAAAACCCTGTATACCTTACAAACAAACTTAAGAATTTGAATTCCTGCTTGTATAAATGCTTATAAATGGTTTTCAAAAAGTCACCTTTTTGCTGGTCAAAATTTATTGTATTGTACAATTCTTGAAGAAATCTGTATTTCTGTATTTTATTGTGTAATTTGTCTTTTATATAACCATTCATATATGGCAAAAAAAAATAAAAAATACATTCTTGAAATGTTCTTATATTTTGTTTTTATTTTAAATGAGACACATGACGTCTGCAGTACAAAGCAGAAGTGCTACAATTATGATTTCTTTCACAAAACTTGAAGTTAGAAGTTTGCACAAAAGTACGACACATATAACCACCGGGACGACACGAAAAAGTGTGTCGAGACGACAGTTATTACATTTGTCGCATGAATTGTCGTTCTGGCCAATATATTTGTCGTTCTTTCGTGCTTACGTGTAATAAAAACATTCTTCAAACCAGCCAACACGTCAGAACGATTTGACAGAATTGAGCCACCTCAGTGAAAGGGCAATACATTCGCGCTATCGTATCTTTAATTATCAGTACTACATGGCAGCTTTTGTATTGCTTTTAAAAACATTGTTACCACGCGGCAGTGTTTGTTTTAATTAAATGATTGCCTCACACGAAAAGGATCGATGTATCGTTGCAAATCGCATTTAATACAATCTCAAATCCATCTTTCAACCAATTTACATTGTATGGACAGTCATATGCGTCATCATGTTAATTCATGTAATAAATATTTCTTTTCGGCCAATCACGGTAGGTGATTACTCGTATTCTTGATGATGATCATCATAATAATATATTTGTATGCGCAATCACAATCACGCCAATACAAATAGACTGGTTTCTCGACGGTTGTGTCGGAACTCGAAAAATGAAATGGAAAACAAATGTTTTATTGCGCCTCTATGCTTTTGCATTTGCATTATTGAGAAACAAGTATGAAGTGCACAAAAACGAAAAAGTATAAGTATTGCTGATCCTTTAAATTACTGTGTATTGAGTGTGTTGCAGATACGGGCTTTGGTTGGTAGAATAACATTGTTGAAAATTAGCATCCAGTTATTAAAGCTGACATGCAGCAGAGGTTGCAGGACTATACTCTGCCCTTATTGTGTCATTCATGATTCACGGTAGAAACAAAGCATTACCCATGTCATGGGTAACATCACTAACAAAATACAAGAACAGATTGGGTCATATTGAGGAAATTATTGGTAATATATACTGCTTTGAATGCGTTTGACAGAAATTTTCATGTACCGGTAATATTGACAAAATATTTAGTTTGTTTGTTCTTCGCTATTCGCGTGCCTTTCAATATTTAGAAAACGGAATAAAATAAATTTTTTCCCGCTCGCTCGTTCTTATTCTTGGGACCAAACTCCGTACAAAAATGGATCAATTTGTTGTGGCCTTAGTTTGGACGGTATGGTTCATTTTACATAAAAAGTAATGGGCCAACTAACGCTCATTGGGTCATTGTCGACCTGAAATGGCCCACAAGTCACCCGGGGGTGACTAGAAGCCGATCCATGTCACCATGGGGTGACATCAAGCCGATTCTTGTCACCCGGGGGTGACTAGAAGCCGATTCATGACACCCTGGGTGACTTGAAGCCGATTCTTGTCACCCGGGTTGACTAGAAGCCGATCCATGTCACCCTGTGTGACTTCAAGCCGATTCTTGTGACCCGGGGTGACTAGAAGCCGATTCATGTCACCCTGGGGTGACTTCTTCAAGCCGATTCTTGTCACCCGGAGTGACCAGCGTCGACTTGAAGTCACCTCAGGGTGACATGAATCGGCTTCTAGTCACCCCCGGGTGAGTTGTGGGCCATTTCAGGTCGACAATGATCCAATGAGCGCTACTTACCTAAACGGTCTTTAACACTACCTTACTTGCTATCGTTAAAAAAAATGTCCAGCAGTTACAATTCAACTCAATAGTGTTTGTTGTCGGTATAGAAATCTTATATGTGTCGTGTTCTGAGAAAACTGGGCATAATGCATGTGCGTTTTATGACATTTTTCGTTTAAATGAAGTCTCTTCTTAGCAAAAATCCAATTTAGGCAGAAAGTGTCGTCCCTGATTAGCCTGTGCGGACTGCACAGGCTAATCTCAGACGACACTTTACGCACATGCATTATTCCCAGTTTTCTCAGAACGCGACACATATATGCTATATATTATCATTTTATTCCATATTGTTATCGCATCAACTATAGTATTTTAATAAGAACATTACATTAACCCGTTCGGCAGATAACTTCTTCGTATTAACTTGTAAAATCTGTCACACCAATACTGTGTGGGCTAGCTGAGTTGGTAACGATTTCCTACCCAACCAAATAGTTTGTGTGGTATATGATAATGCAATTATTTCTACGGCCATTCTCTCCCTACCTGTGATTCCAGTAGGGCAGTTTGATTCAAAGCGACATAAGTATGTGCATTTAGTACTGGTAAACCAGCTTCTCGGAAAAAGTTGAGTAGGTAAACTTAATATCGTGGTATGAATGGAATACTATTGAAAGCAGTGGGAAAAATAAACAAATAAATAAACGAAATTCAACACAAACATAAAGACCGAATGTTGTCGTCATTGGCGTGGTTTTCAACCGTGGTTGAAATGTTTCACAGATACCATAAAAATGTTTATTGTCAACGAAGGCCAGCAGCAGACATACATTGCATATGTGAGTAGTATTAATACTGAGCAAAAAAACTTAAATACGTTGTGACCGTTTGCAAGCACAACCCTTGCGGTGGCTTGTCAGACAGGCTTGTGATTGTGCCTCCTACTGTGGTTGTCTTTCTTCAATCGATGATATATGTGCGTTTTACAATCAGTCAACGAGAGTTACATATTTAATTGCAATACGAGCAATCAAACTTGCCTTATCGACGATTGTTTGTCTGTAAATATCTGCTCATGGCACTCGTTATTGGAATAAAGCAGGATGGGAACCAGACAATAAATGTAGTTTGATAAATTGAAAAGAATCTAAAGTTGTCTGTAACCTCAGCTCGAGCGCTATTATCTCAAACCAAAAAGATTTTGAAACACAAACATAATCTTCGTTTTGTGATTTTATGCAAACATTTGCTTAAAATTAACATTACTATTTGCATTATATGCGTAATTCGAGCTGACTGATGAACGCTGAATGTCGCACTGATCCTCATCATTTATAAAATCGAGGTAAGAGTTACAGAAGCTTCGCATAAACAGGGACAGTGCGCGGAAGTCGAAGTTCCACCACAATTTTTTGCTTTGTAAAGTTTGTCAGTTTGTGTCGCAACGTTATAGACGGCTCCTTAAAAAAAGTCTACCAGCAAGAAATTGACAGTTAAAAGTGATGAAAACTTTGCAAATAATAGTGCGGTTAAATATTACAATTTACATATATTTTGCACTTCATAATTTCCTTGTATCTAAATTCTAATCAGTTTTGAACAAATTAATACATTTATCATTGTAATGGCAGAAAATAATGTTTCCTTAAAGTAAGCGACAACGCAATATCAAACAGAAGTTTTTTTCATTAATTATTATCCAACAATAAGCTCTTGTTATTGACCTGACCTAGACTAGAGGTCACCTTTAATAACCAGTCACACGTTGAAATTATTGGTCCTCGTGGCAGTTTGTCCCAGTACTAGATAATTGATTGTCAATATCACAGATGGGTTGTGAATCTGATAATTAACACCATGAAACTTGACAATTGCTGTTAAACACTTGTTTCTCTTACACTCTTCAGTGGTTTAAATTTTGCACACTGTCTAGTGTTTTATCCAGGAGGGCAAAGGGGCGTGGCGCATTACTTTCAAAAAGGGCATTTTAACGCGCAGTTTAGGCAAAAAGGGCAAAAATGTTCCATGAATACCTGGTTTTGGGAGAAACATGTAATCGCATCAGAGGCAGTTGTGGGAAAAACATAAATATATAAACAAGCACATGATTTAATGGTAATTGATTCATTTAACTTACTTTAATTAATATTAATATATTTACCTTGCATATTTCCATTTAACTTCCATGCTGTTTCAGTAAACTGTACAGCATGACAAACATAATAAAGCAATATATGCACAAGAATCTGATTTTTCACAGATTCTCTAACATATAAATGAAACCATGTTTGTCTTATCCCATTTTCCAACGATTATCTTGTCAGATGTTTTAACTCTGCGAGTAAACTGAACACTTACAATTTACAAACACTCGTGTACGTGATAACATCCACAAGATTACTCATAAATATGTTGTTGGTATCTAAAACGTGTTATGCATCGTCGATTATCAGAGGCATTTCATCAATCCCTTTCTAAATGTATGAATTCCATCGTTAATTCGATCGTTATTTGCCATTTTTGCCGAGTCACAATTTATTTTTTAATGTATAGTCCGCCATCTTGTTAAAATGATGTAAGCGACAGGTGCGCATAGCACTTTAAAATCGTATAATATGTCCGCTAATACGCGATTCGCATTTTGTTTAATTAGTATACGTAACAGTAATTCTTTCAATAATTAATCATCTTAAAGACGATACCGATACAGATACAACTGGTGTTTTTTTTTAAATTTAATTACGCTTAAAAATAAATGTTTTGATATAACTGAATTATGCATGAATTGCACAATTTCCACGTGAATATCATCGAGGTTTTCATCAAGTCTCCAAAGTAACTGTGCAGGATTGTAGCGTGGAGGAATACACATTACGGACCGATTAGTGTAACAAAGCCACTGAATTTATCGATTGATATTGACACATGGTTATTCACGCATGACTAATTCACAACCGCGCGAATCTTCGCTGATAATAGTCGGCTTAGAAGCTTGGTTAAGAGGCAATTAAGATGTTATCAATAAGGTCGCGCACGGCGGAAAACAGCGGGTGCTCATGAACGGGCAGGGCGGCGGCCTTTGAAAAGGGCAGCGTGGCGCTGATTGGCTTGGAAAGGGGCAGCGAGTCGCTACAAAAAAAGGGCGTGGCGCTGCGCCACGCTAAAACGGCCTGGATAAAACACTACTGTCCTGTAAGGCTGTACATGTCGCTTACATTCTCATAAATCAATTTTTACAACTGACAGGCGCTGGCCGTTATGTTTGGACACTTGTGTTCTACTCAGAGTATATTTTTAATTTTGGAGACTTTTTTATAAAGATTGCCACTTTTGATTTTTTTTTCAACATTTTAAGCTTCTCTTTTTCATGACCAGTTTTTATCTCCTATACCCATGGAAGGATTTTCATGAAACTCGGGTACAATGTTAAGGTCATTGAGACTGACTATGTGCAGATGGCAGGAGTCAGTCACACGATCAAAGTCAAAAGTTTGAGTTTCCATTTTCTTGCCCAGTCCATATTTCCTTTACTATTGTAGGATTTTCATCAAACTTGTACACAATGTTAAGGTCATGATGTGCAGAAGTCATTACTCATAATCATCGGTCATATATGCTGGCACAAAATCAAGGTCACCACTTTACAATCCAACAAATCTAGTCAGGGATATAGCTGTCTATTGGATGGCCTTGTTATAAATAAGCATGCCTTTTCAGTTAAACTAGATTTCTATGTGATAAGTATTATAATCAATGTACTATGGAGTTCATAATCCCATACATTTTTTAGGCCCATTTGAATCATGGTTGTGTACCAAGCGCCAGCAGAGCATTTCTCTACGACTCTACACAGCATCAATGATCTGAGGAAAGATGAGTCATTCTGCGATGTTGTACTTCGAGTGGGCAGTGTGGAAATCAAGGCCCATAAGTGTGTTCTTGCTGCAGGCAGCCCGTATTTCAGGTAAAACCTTGAATGTTAACCCATTTATGCCTAGTGGACTCACCCATCCTTCTAAATTTGATCAATTTATTTCCAAAAGAAGGGATGTCTAGTATATTTATTTCTATATTTAGAATATTTCTTACAGAAATTCCTTTAAGCAAACAGCGCAGACCCTGATGAGACGCCGCATCATGCGGCGTCTCATCTGGGTCTATGCTGTTTGCCTGTTTGCCAAGGCCTTTTTTCTAGACGCTAGGCATAAATGGGTTAATATTTCAACCTTTATAGACTATGGATTTATTAATATTGAAGCACTTATAAATGTGTAAATAAAACAATCCTAAGCATTATTTCTGTATACTTTTTGGCAGTATACCTTTTCATTGCTACGTGTGTGTTCAAATTTTCAAAATTATGTTCTTATTCAATGATAAAAGTAGATTGCTTGTTATTTATAGATACTTCTTTATGAATAATTGTTTATATTAAGGTGTCATGTTTTTCAGATCGCTGTTTCTTGGCCAGTTCACAGAATCTTCCAAGAGTGAGATTGACTTATCACAAGTAACGACTGATAACATTTCCATGGAGTTGATAATAAATTTCATTTACTCCGGAGAGGTTGACATTGATTCAGAAAATTTGGGGGATATTATAAAACTGTCCTCATTTTTCTTGCTCGAATCCTTACGGGGGTTCTGTGCAAATTTCATGCGTGAAAACCTCTGTCTCAAAACATGTCTTACATACTTCATTTATTCTGCTGACCATGGCTTAAATGAACTGGAAACAAATGCTGGCCTCATGATTCGAGCTCGGTTTCATGACTGGTTAATATATGAAGATGATACATTGAATCTGACAGTCGATGAGCTTTTGTTTATCCACGGTAAGGACATAATGAAGCACTGCTCAAAAAGCAGTTTGTTGCAGTTTCTAATGAAATGGGTTACAAAAGGAAAAACCGAGGACCACATAAAAGCATGCTTAGAGGTTCTGGAAGTTCTTGACAAAAGAAGCTCGGAGTACAAATACAGTGAAATATATTCTGGCTTAACTGAAATCTGTTTGGAATCATTATTTTCAGTTGTGTGTGTTGTCCTGAAAGAAAGTGGTGTTGATGGCAAGGAAAGTCTTTTATCAAAGTTCAGCCATATGCTGGCAGACTTTAATTCACAGAGGAAATCAAATTGTCACGAATCTGAACGCAACACAGTAGAAAAAACTCCTGGAACAAGCGCTGCATTTTCCAAGCAGTCGCCTGAGAAATCCAAATTTCTTTTCAGTGGGTGTAAAGCAGAAAGCGAACTTGCTGTTGTAACATTGACACCGAAACTTTGTGTGATTGAGGATTATCGTAAGCAGCGTGAAGACACGATATTCCATCATGAAGTAGAGCCTTTCAGACAACCTGTGTTTGACATCTGTGCCTATGTTCCTAGGACTAGAACTTGGTATCATTTGTGTGAGCTGCAGGAGAACAACACGCCAGAATATCTCGTAGATGGTGCAGGGTACGAGAGTCGCTTCTTAGTGATGGGAGACTATGCAGCGTTCATTGACAACAGGGGGGACAATATTGATCTGTATAACTTCCAAACAAAGCAATGGAGTGCCCCAAGTGTTGCATACTATGATCTCAACTTTGACATGGATTTTGACGACAATTTTCAAGCCAATGATGTTTGTTTTGTTCTGGGAAAGGATGATACGCAGTATATGATTGTGCGAATGCGACTTTTCTCAGACCATTCTTTTGACCAAGCGACGGAGATGTATTTCAGAGGGTATGTTCTCAGGGATGACGGCCAGTCCTGGGACTGCATCTTTGTCTCACCGAACAAAATCAGGACTAATTTATCCGATAACGGCGGTATGCCTGAAATGACGGCGAGAATCAGTAAGAAGAGCAATGAGTTGATTGTGACACATAGTACTCTTGATGGTGGATGGAACATGGTATTCGTGGCCAATCTCAATGACCCATTTCCAAGTCCCGTTACTCTGAAATCAGAGTTTATTGAAGACCAAGATGAGTTCAGAGGTGTCGCAATACTTGAAGACGATGATAGGTTTCTTATTGTGTCAAATGGAACAAAGAACTGTAACAGCAAAGTCAAAATTTTGTATGAGTACAAGTTCAATTCAAAGGAGCTGATAGAACGCAAAGAGACTTCCAAAGACCTGATAGTTTCCTCTATGCTGGGGCCGTATTTTGAAGATGACGAAGAAATCGAGTACCCATGTTTGTGTGAACTCAGTGCCTCTGATGGCAGCTCTATTTGGTACATGGAGGGCAACATGGAAACTGTCAGCTCTTTCGCGGAAATAACCTTTGACAAAAACGGAACTCCATCACGCACTGATCATCCACCACCCCCATTCGCCTGCTTTACTCGAGCATTTGCTGGTCGAATTAGTAAAAAGCATTTAACAAATGCTAAGCAAGTTTCTCGATTTCTATTTCGAGAGAAGAAGGTCTCTTCCCCTGAGAAGAGTGTGAGTCATTTGAGCAGAACTCAGTATTCACATTACAGCAGTTAACGCCTTAGAAACCAAAGTATTGCTGAAAGTGAAGTGCAAGTCTTTCATAGTAGATCGTGTGTTAAACTTTAATTAGTTTTTGTTTGTAAAGCTTTTTATAACATTTACAAAGTTGTATATACATGCAGATCTGAAAGGAGCTGGTTTAAAGGAACTTGTTCACAGGATTTTGTCATTGTTTGAATTGCGTCATTGAATGCATCAGCATACAAGATGGAAATTAATCACATCATGACAGACATATTGCATCATGGGTATTTTAGCCTTTGTATACAATCCATGTGTTGACTCAAATTGTAATAAAGACAGCAGAAACTGTCCTAATTATCCAATAGTTTTGCGTTTTTAAAAATTTACAAGTTTCCTGCAAAGCATGATTACTCATAAAGGAACACGTGTGATCAGTTTTTGTATTTTGCATATGTCACTGGCATTATTTTGCTCTTTTTTACACATGTAAATATTAATAATATTTTTTTTTAAAATATTTGAATCTGTGAGAACAAGTTTGAAAAACGGCAATTCACCTTACTGTGAACAAGTCCCTTAAACTTCTTTTTTTTGCGAATGTTTTAGTTTTTGGGGTTCCTGCAAAATAGCAGTCACAGTGATTGTGTGGTGTATATGTCCACGTCCTTTGTGTGAACGTGCTGTACATATTAGGAGGTTTTTAACTTTTATCTCTCTAACAATAAATTACACATTTTTTTTAATGTACAGTATATACATCTGCATTTTGATTGGCACATGATTCATGCTTCTTTACTGCTGATGTTTTGTGAAACATTTGTTTGCAATGTAAATAAGTTTGACATTTTTGTTAACTTGAATTATCTGGGCACTTATTATTCACTGTAATTATATTTTTGGTACTCATTGTTTTATTGTACCTCAAAATGGAAATATTTAATTGTTCTTTAACATCATAAAGCTAAACTAGTCACAACTATGCCTATTTACACTGGTGATTTGATGTGCGTATCACTTTTGCTGATATATGTTTTATATAAACAAATGTTTCTTTCAGAAGTCAGTTTGGCAGCTATTTGTTTGTGAAACCATTGTCTATTGTTTTTATATTGGCATATTTATACAAACTTTAAAGTTTTCAGTGCTCACAATTTTGGTATAAAAAGTTTATTTCTGTAGCCTGTAGATTTCATATATATTACGTTTGATTTATATTCTTAGACTCTTTTTATTTTGCTGTAAAAAGGCCAGAATTTGATCTAAGTCCAACCAAAATTAATGTTTAGTTTCTCAGGCCCCACCACATCTGTTTTATTAATATTATTGCCGCTTAATTTTTTTTGCTGGCAGTTTTTTATTTTATAAAAATGCTGTTTTCCATGTTTTTGATGAGGTAACAAGGGAAATAATCCTCATAAAGCTACAAACTCCATGTTGAGTGTAACCAATATTAACACAGTTCACAAATATTTTGTGAACGTTTCTTTAGCAACAGTTCTGGTAAATAAGCATTTAAACTACCAACCAAATTTAAAGAAAAAACTACCCTAATGTATTGGTAGCATGTTAGCTTGTAAAACCTTAGAACATGAACATTTTTATTTAATCTGTTTTCTTGTAAATTTAATTATTTAAAACTACTCCAAATATAACAGTTATGATAGTAAATCACTTCAAGACAGTGATGAAAAAAAATACAAAAATCTGTAAATAAGCCCCTTTAATATGAAACGGAGTTGTACAAGTCATTTAATATAAGAGAGAATGATGAAGTTAGCTAATATAAAGATTAGGTTTAAATGAATGTTTTCCGATCAAATTGGCTGAAGTATGTAAAAGGATTTAATTCTTGATGCTGTTGTGCTCTGTAACAAATACAAAAAATACTATATGTTGAAAATTTAGCCCATTTATGATATCTACATGTACAAGTAACTTATTTAAACCAATTTACATGTAGTCTTATAATAACATTTTTCACAATCATCATGCACATGCTTTTATGTTCATAGATTCACAACAAATAATATGTATACTATATTGCCGTTATGGGGCATTATTTTATTTAAATATATATTTTTTCGAATTAATTATTGTTGTTTCAACACCATATGAATCGTTATATGCTGAATTCAACACATGTTCCAGTTGCAGTAATTAACCATATGTGTATGTACAATTTTATATATGTTATATAAAATTTTGTATAAAATTTAGGCAGCATTGTATATGTTATGTTTGTGTGCTTATTATTTGTGTTTTAAATGTCATGGATGTTTTATATTGTTGTATTGTATTTGTTTTAAAGTCTAATAAATACTATTTTATTCTTACAATTATAATTGACTTGAATTTTACCGACTCAAAGAAAACACATCTGTGCAAATATTTATTTAGACGAACATGATTCAAAACCACAATAAAAGTATAAAAATGTCAAAATGGACAAGTTCTTCCTGCTTCTATTGAGAAGCAACATACAATCTTAAACATTTCGGATTCCATATCTTTCCATTACACTACTTGTGGTTTTGTATTGTATATAGAAGTAGCTAAAACCGTATAAGTTTTACATACATGAGAAAGGAACATGACTTACTGTTGGGCAAGTGTGATGTCTTAAATTTTACTGAAATGATTATATAGTTTACTGACAATGTGTCCCTATCAATTCAATACCTGGTAATGTCAAGCAATAACATACATATTATGTTCCCGTTAACAGTACACCTACATGTATGGTAATCAGCGCTTACGTCCGCCAACGAAGTTAATCAGTCTCTGTCTAAGTAGCGACCACTCCGTCCTTCAAATGTTGCGCTATGTGACAATGAATGAGTCACGTAACGGGCACGGTTACGAACATTTCCACAGGCTCGTAGGTGTCCGGAAACATTTCGATGACGTCACCGTCACGTGTCAGTCCCGATCGGTAAGTATACGTTTGCCCGTGAACATGCACGGTATGGATATGTTCGTTTCCCCCCGAGACCCATGATGTACCAGGTCACATTGTCACCAGATTTCACGATTAGACCATCTAAGTTGTCATAAATGCTTGCATTTATAGTATTTAGGAAAAAGTAAGTCAAATAGAGTAACCGGTAACTTAACAACTTCAACCACCCGGCCACGAGGACTTTTTAGCTCACCTGAGCACAACGTGCTCATGGTGAGCTATTGTGATCGCCTTTTGTCCGTCGTGCGTCGTGCGTCGTCAACATTTACCTTGTTAACACTCTAGAGGTCACATTTATTGTCCAATCTTCATGAAACTTGGTCAGAACATGTGTCTCAATAATATCTTGGACGAGTTCGAAAATGGTTCCGGTTGGTTGAAAAACATGGCTGCCAGGGGGCGTGGCAGTTTTCCTTATATTGCTATAGTAGTAAAACNTTATGTTGTATCCATGGGTCAACGTTCAGATTTTTCGAAATGTCGAAATACTGCACATTTTATGAACTGTGTCCTTTCGGGACATCTTCAGTCACAGTCATTGACAATTTATGTTTAAAAGTAAAATCTCTCACAACCTCAGACACAATTTACTTGCTCTTATCTTGGTTTTAATATACAAATGTATGTGTGCCTCGCTCTGGGTTAACGGGTCTTTACGCCTGTGATAAGCCTGTGCAGTGCTTGTACTCTATTCATCCAATCACATTCTTAACCAAAATACGGTTCCAATTTTGAAAACAAACAAATTAAAATGAACGGAACAGGAAAAATACATGAAATGACGTTACCCCCCCCCCCAAAAAAAATGACACAAATAATGATCTGCGCGTGATAGCGTCGTCCTGGCAAAACCTAAATAAAGCTGAGTTCATTCATATGATATGGAAGGGTTTATCCGCCAGTACATGAATGTTGCTAAATTACAATTGCATATTGCTTAATGACAATTGTATATTGCTTATTGACAACTCCATGTTAACATATTACAACTTACATTTTAATTATGATACAATACAACTGCATTTGTGTTTCTTGCATTTGCTGTATAAACAATTCGTCATGCATGCGCCTTAATGCTAATGCGGCCAAGTTCGACAAAGCGCACCTGATGAATTGATGAAAGAAAGAAACTCGAGCAAGGTATACATTTATCCGTAAATGACAAGGTCTTCACTACTCGCTGCCATGCAACAATCACATTAAGTATGTAGCAATCGTGCTGATAAGGAGTCCCGTATTTAAGGAATGGTTTGGGGCATTCAGTTATCTTCGCACCAACCAAGTCAACATGTCTTGGTTGTTAATTGTAACGACATTGGTGCGCATTTATCTCACAGCAGGAAAAGAAGGGATTGTGACTAACAGCTTCAATCAACGAATCAATGCCCTAGAGCAACAACTGGCATCGTTGATACAGAATAACAATGCGGTAAGTAAAGTGTGTGTTACAGCAAATAAAATATTACAAAGGCAGATTTTTTCATATATATATGCTAATGGGCTGTGAATTATCAATTTAATCAAGATTAATAGAAGTAAATTTCGAATATAATAAGTATAATAATATTGTTTAGACAATCACATACGGCAGAGCTGGGCGGACGCCTTCAATCGGTCCGAGTTTTAAGGGTCATATAAAGCTTTATTTGGGGTTTTCTTATGAAACAATCATTAAGTGGTATAATAAAAGCCGGCCCGGGCCGATATATATTTAACAATGGCCCGGTGGATAAGAATAACGACCCGTTTTTGCGTAAATTTGAGATTATTTATTACGGAATCCGGATAGTGCCATCTATAATCTCGCCTTTCTTTCGTTTTAAATATATCGTGCTTCGCCGCGACTGTCGCTCAAAAAAAAATCGTGCGTCGCCGCGACTGTCGCGCAAAATATCGTGTATCGCTTCGAGTGTCTAGCTAGTGTCGCCCGTTTGATCGCCCATGATGAAAGAAAGTCGAGATTATAGATGGCACTATCCGGATTCCGTAATTTATAGTAATCATATGTATTATAAATTAAGACATGCGTTTGATGGTAACGTACTACATCATGAAAAATGTTGTCGTTATTTATTTTAGAACTGTCCAAACATTGATGAGTACAATCAACTTACAAAAAAAGTAGATATCCTGCAGTCTGCCGTCAATGGGCAACATGACACGATACAGTACCTTGAGAGTAAACTGGGTCACGATGCAGCCTTCGAGTCCAACAACAAGTCAAGAAGTAAGTGTCACATTTGTCAAAACAATATTCAAAGTGTTAGCGTACAACTCAATGGCGTTTTATGTCTTATTGTAAAGAAACGATCGTTTAATAATCATGCATCTTTTCAGGTAAGTCGCGTCGCTTGTTCCTCGAGGAGGGAATATCATTTTTGGCTGTTAAACAATCCAGTCAAGGGAACATCGGCGTGCGTCAAAACATAATATTTGATCAGATTGTCAACAACAGAGGTGGTGGTTATCACTCCGATCACGGTCTGTTCATAGCTCCTGCTAGCGGCATATATATTTTCTCAACCACTCTTGTTCACACCGGCCAATCACAACCTTTTCACGCGGAAATAGCTCATGCGGGAAATACGTTAGTCAAGATTCACGGCGAAAGCTCCGTATGGGATTCCGGAAGTGTCACAGTTGTGCTACAGGTGAACTCAGGCGAGGAAGTCTGGGTGAGGAACATCGATTATGCCAACGAAAACGTGTACGGTGACTCGTACAGTTCCTTCACGGGGGCAATGATTGCGCCACTCTGATCTCAACATTGAGTTTCGATCGATTTCCCTGTCAATTATTTGTTCATTAAAACAGATACTTGAAGTATTATCATATGTTGTGCTGTTTTATTTTATATTAATAGATGTATACTAAATTTTCGTTTTTACTAGATAAAAATCAGTGATGCAATGTTTGATGGCAATAACATGCAGGCAGCAGTTGCATTGTTAACACAATACCAACAAATATAAGAAAAGCATAAATACTACAAAAATTATACACACTGATATGCATCGCCTTAAGGTGGGTGTATATTGTGTATGCAAGCGCCAACAAACTATGATCATTAGTAATGCAACCTTTGATACTGCGCGATTGTCGGATATCAGAACACAATGACGCCTATCAGTAACGCAATTTTGACAAATTAATATGTAATCCGTTTCTGAAAAGACTGTCAATAAGGCAAACAGAGCGAAAGGATGTTTAACATAAAGATAACGCCCGCTTATCTTATATCTTTTTGACAAAGGAACAAAGGATGAATCAAACAAAGTATGTATGCTATGCAAAATGTAAAACATTGTAATTACTCTAACAAATTCAGATTTTCGGTTTTGATCCGTTACACATTAAAAAACCTGTAATCCAAAATTGACAAAACGAGTTTGTTAAACGAAACAATGGGCTGTGCGTCTTGAAAACATGCCGACTATCGGTTGAGCAATATTTGACACAATCGGTTTGGGTCGTTTGCTGAAAACTTTGGAATGAGAAAGACGGACAATTGGTTATAACCTTTTGTCAATTTGAATCTGTTACTATTGCACCATTATACAGGTAAAGGGAAGTCATCTAATTTACCTTCAATATTACAAGCCTTGCGGTAAGAAAACTTATCTATTTAGTACGGGTCACAGCATGTGGCAGTTGGTACAAACATGAATACAGAACGACCTAGTAATTCAGTCGTTGATGATGGGCAATGACCGAATAGTTAACTAACGATGGAAGATTAACTGACACGCTTTAACAACTTAATTGTGAGACACATGGGCATTTATCAGCAGAAAGCAAGAGTTAAGCCCTTATTCTTTTAAGTTAGTTTAATTTAATGTGAAGGTCCATATTTTACTTAAAATACAAACACACGCATACACTAAACATTACGACAAAGAAAGCTAGAAGCTAGAATACATGACTTCTTTACCCATTTACATCTGAAATAAACGATATCTTTCTCAACAGAAGGAAAACCCTCGGTATGACGGATACTTTTTTATATACATTAATCTACCAAACGCCTACATTTCAAAATGTGCAGGTGACATTAACATGGAAAATTACAAAATTACCAGGATATTAACCTTCACTATGTCTTTTGGAGTCAATAGATATTTTCTATTTGCCACAGGTAAAACGATTTGAAGATACAATAAAACTCACACCTAATCGAGAAATAAAAGTTTTAAAGAAAATACCAATCAAACGGTTTGATACGGAATGATTGTAAATTTTAATTTAACTTATTGTTGAATTCTTTGTTAGACAAGTATATGAGGGTAAATGTCCCAAGTACAATTAAAAAGTTAAACGTACACGTCCAACAAAGATTACAAAGATGAATGGTAACACATTATTTTTTAATATTGGCTAGGTCCTTCCTTATTGCAGTTGGCTTTAAGTAAGTTCGGTATATACCATCTTATTACTTTGTTCAAAACAGATAAAATCAACAACTAGAATAAAACTTCAGAAGAAGTGGTACCAGAAAATAAACGAAATTAAACTTGTATTTAATTGCAAATAATTGTCTGCTTAACAGCAGAAAACTGTTTCATGTTCACAAGACATGTACTATGTACAATTTAGGTTCTACAACAAATATGAGTTCACGTGTCGGTATCGGCGTTAACCTGCTCGTTATACATGTCACTGAAGTCAACAACATTTGATTGATGGTTCCATAAAAAGACTGCTAATTAATTTTATTTAACATTCCTCTTTCATATTCATATGTTGGTTAAAGATGCCAGAATAAAATTTTTACCGTGAAATCGTATATACTCCCTTTAAATATGAATGATAAGAACTGATAAGAAACATATATTGTGAAGTCCGGCGTGTGATCACTGCCAATGACATATTGCCCTTTTCGAGCACAATGGCACGAGGGTGTTTGCTTTTTCTGGCATTTGAAATGCTTATNAGTGTTTAACAGCAATTGTCAAGTTTCATGGTGTTAATTATCAGATTCACAACCCATCTGTGATATTGACAATCAATTATCTAGTACTGGGACAAACTGCCACGAGGACCAATAATTTCAACGTGTGACTGGTTATTAAAGGTGACCTCTAGTCTAGGTCAGGTCAATAACAAGAGCTTATTGTTGGATAATAATTAATGAAAAAAACTTCTGTTTGATATTGCGTTGTCGCTTACTTTAAGGAAACAT